>JADRCH010000251.1:621029-631635 GCA_019843965.1 Rhynchomys soricoides | reverse complement strand
GAGAGCGAGAGCGAGAGCGAGAGCGAGAGCGAGAGCGAGAGCGAGAGAGAGAGAGAGAGAAGAAAAACACTTCTAACCGGTAAGCCCCACGTTTCACAGGACGGATCACCACTTGGAATGCTGGGAGCTGTTGCTCATGTAAGATAACAAGCCTTGTGTTTTCACTTCAATAAACAAGGTTAGTTGTCCCAGCCGTACAGGAGATGTTGATCACATGTAGGCAAGAGGAATGTGGGTAAGAAGGACACTTGCCCCATTACAACAAGGCGGGAAGTAGTTTTGTTTTTATGAGCACTTGACTAAGCTAAGTCACTGCCATTCTCTGGAGATCCTGGGTATGGACTTGGCCACTGTCCAACATCCTGGCCAGTGTCCATCATCCTGGCCAATATTAAAGAAAGCTTGCTTTAATTAGGTAATCACAGATTTGGTCTTTCTCCTTGTGTTTTTCAGGTTTAACTGTGTGCAAGTGTTCTGTCTGCATGTATGTATGTGCACCACATGTGTACCTGTTGCCCCCAGAGGGCAGAAGAGGGAGTCAGATCCCCTGGATCTGGAGTTACAGATGCTTGTAATTCATCACGTGTGTGCTGAGAATTGAACTAGGGTCTTTTGGAAGAGCAGCCTGTGCTCATAATATGGCAGCTCATCCGTCCATCTTCAAGAACCAACTTGTTTAAGTAAGAATCAATGATCGACATCAAGAAGAGATTGCATTGGGTGACCTGAATCTTTCTCAGATTTCACCATTTTCATAACCACTGATAGTCCTGTTGGAATTGTCTGGTCAGCAAATCTACCTGCACTGCAGCCATTATCTATGCTCTCTGCTTACATCTTTACATGCTGACTTCATCTTTATTTGAATTATCAATTAGACAACAGGGACCACAATATCCAGTGGACTTCAGAAACCTGACCATGGATTCTGACCACTGAGGAACCATTTCCACAGGCCTACTCTGACTAGTGACTCCACCAAAACCAAGTGAACAGAGTCAAAGAAACACATTTCTAAAGGTGATGGCCTAGTATGCTTCTGAGACTTAAAGACACTGAAAACTAGATCTGTCACTGTATATGACTTCCAAGGGATTTAATCATTACTTATTCTTTGTCATATGCAGAGATATCAACACAGCCTTAGCAATAAGGCCCATGCTGTTCTCAGCACACTGATTTCAGTCTCCTTTTTTGGTAGCCTGTAATTTGCTTGGCATGTTATCCGTTTCTCTTGTGGTCATTCTTACTTTCTCTTATCACATGCTAGTGAGCCTAGTGTGTCATTAAATATCTTTAAATTAACTTTAATTCCTAAACCCAGAACCTCTACCTCTCAATCTTCCTATCTTAGTAAGGTAACCCTTCCAAGATCATTACTTTAAGTCCAGACTGACTCAAGCAACTGTGTTGCCACTGTTATGTTGTCCTGGTCCAGCAGGATGGATCGTCAGTATGGAAGTTCACACTCTCTTATCCATAATCGTTTTATTCTTCTTTTAATACAGGTAGGATAGGGATAAGGACAGTCCCTAATGGGTGAGTGTTGGCCGGGCAATCGCGAGGCTGTGTGCTTTCTTGTTGCACACACCTAAATGAATTCACAGAGTACCAGCATCGAGGATTAAGAAAAAATGATATATGAAAATGGAAAAAATATGGCTCCTTATGGAGGCTTCGTTTTACAACTATGTGACCCCCCTGCTTGCAATCATCCTGCATTCCCATGCAACCTGTGGTCCCTTAGTGAGTTTGTCATAGAATTTCAGCTGTGAACACTGTGGGAAGAGGTGGTTTACATACAGGGCTGTGTGTCTACATGGTTTAATAGTTCATCTATTCACCACTGAACTATTCTCTTGCTCTAACTCCTCAAGGGCACAAACCTTGGTTTCTTCTTTGATGCCTCCCAAGAGCATAGGTATAGGTAACTATTGCATGTCCTAATCACTGAATCGATCAGTTAAACCACCAATTTGTCTTCCTTCTTCCTCTCAGGTTGGGTGTGTGAACCTTTGTTCACAAAGGCACATGAGGAAGGACTTGTTTCCTTGGGCCCCCAAGCAGAACATGCAACATTTCCACACAGCATCCTCTGTCTCCCCAGGTGAGGAGAAGGTGGGGACCTCAGGTCCTTGGAGCCACTCCAGGATGAGAGACCAGGTTCACATTATGCAATGAAGCTGCTATCCTCTTAATTTCTGAAACTTATCAACAGGTGTGGTCCATCCCAAGGCAGGGTGGAATGCACTCCTCTCTTGGGTAGCATCTCACATTTTAAGGGCTGAGCATGACCTCAACCTTTAGCCAGTCCTCTGAGCAGAGGTGAGCTGAGAGACTGCCCAGTTTATGGAAGGCCTGAGCTAGAACCATTCACTCTCAGGTCGGATGCCTTCTCTAACAAGAGGATGATCCTGGAGTATGGGTACAAAGCCAAGGAGAGCCTGACTAAACTTAGTTCTTGAATTACTCAAAGGCTAGTTCCAAGTCCTTGGCAGAATTTTTCTTCTCGGGCTAACCTTGAGCTTGCTATCCTTACACCTCAGCTCAAGCGTTAGGATTACAGAAGTATGTCACTTTGTCTGGCCAAACTTTATAGTCTGTTTTCATCTTTTTTTTTTTTTTTTTTTTTTTTAAAGAATAGAGCTGTGGCTCCGTTGGTGTAGTGTTTTCTTAGCATGCCTCAAACCCTGGGTTTGATCTCTTCATCATTGAATAAGCCAACATGGAGGCCATTCTGGCTACATGAGATCCTCCATGCAGCAGCTGACTACTGTGGGTTGTGGGTTATCTAGTGGGGCTAGCTCTGGTGGGTAGCAGGTTGACTTACTGGGTTGCTTCCTACACATTTCAAACCACAGTTCTGAGCCAGCTATGCATCATGATTTCTAAACAGAAATGTGCAAATGAAGTGCATCCTTTACTTCCCATGATGCCTCTGTGAGGCAATGTATCAGTTACTTTTTCACGGTTGTGGCAAAGCACCCGATTAAGAGACTTAAGGAAGGAAAGGTTTATTCTGGATGCTGCTGCTCACATTTGAGGTAGGTCTTCATCTTCAGTTAAATCTCCAGAGAGAGATACCCCCATGGACATACCTAGAAGTATGTCCCCTAGGAATTCCAAAACCAATCAAGAAAAAATTCAACAGTCACAGATACACAACAATAAACCCAAATAAATTAGGCCTTTAAACTTCAGCAATAAGTTTGACCTAAAATAGACTCCCTAAGGTACCCAAGAATGGGGGTGACCTTAGCTGTAACTCACAGCACTGGGGATATGGAACCTGTAGCCAGACAGGACCCCCAGTCCACAAAACTTTCAAACCAAAAGTTATCCTATCTACAAGAAATGCAAGCATAGGGGATAGAGCAGAGACTGAAGAAACGACCAACCAATAACTGGCCCAGCTTGAGATGCATCCCATGAGCAAGCACCAATCCCTGACATTTATTAATGATACTTGGTTATGCTTGCAGACCAGAGCTTGTCATGACTGTCCTTTGAGAGGCTCCACCCAGCGGCTGACTCACACAGATGCAGACACCCACAGCCAAACAGTGGATGGAGCTTGGGGGCTCCTATGTAAGATTTGGGGAAGGACTGAGGACGCCAAAGGGGACAGGAACTCCACAGGAAGACCAACAGAATCAACTAACCTGGAACCTTGGGGCTCTCAGAGACTGAACCACCAAAGAACACACACCAGCTGGACTTAGGCCTTCCCTCACACATATAGCAGACAGGCAGTTTGGTCTTCGTGTGGGTTCTGAACAACTGGATCAGTGGCTATCCCAAAAGTTGTTGCCTGTACATGGGATATGCTCTTCTAGCTGGCCTGCCTAGTCTGGCCTCAATGAGAGAGAATGTGCCTAGCCTCACAGAGAGTTGAAGTGCCACTGTGGGGTGATACCCAGGGGTCCTCCACCTACTTAGAGGAGACAGGGAGGAGGGATGGGGGAAGGACTGTGGGAAGGGGTGACCAGGATGGGGGCAGTGAGCAGGATGTAAAGTGAATGAGTAAAAACTTAAATTAAAAATTAAAAATATAAAACAGACTCCCTCTATACTAAAAACCAACCCAACTTGATCTGTTCTCTACCTGTGGAATATACCCACAGACCTTAAATTTGCTTTAACATTTTATTGACATCTTGTTTTTTTAGTGTATGTGTGCCACAGAATTGTCAGAGGACAACATTCAAAGTCATGTCTTTCCTTTGACACTGTGGGTCCCAGGGATAGACCTGGTGTCCTCAGGCTTGTGATCAACCAGTGCCTCTACACACCAAGCATCTCACCAGCCCTAAAATTACATCTTCTTACAACCTTCTGGGAGAATTCCACCCAGGACTCATTGCTCTCCTGACTTGAACCCTTGGTAAACTGCATCCTCTTCCTCCTCCCTACAATCTCAGTAGTCAGAAGTAGACTTACTCAGTTTAAGTTTCTTTCGTTCTTTTTTTTATTTTTTTTAAATAAAAAATTTGCCAAAAGCTATTACAGAAAAGCGCCATTTTGTTTTTTTCCGTATGAATGACCAGAAACCATATAGAGAAGGAAACAGCTGGGAGACTGACCTGGATGGAACAAAGTGATATCTAAGGAGTTATCCTCGGAGCTACAAGGTTTATTTGGGGATAAGGAAGCTAGATCTTGGGATGGAAAGCTGTGCTGTGGACTCCAGGCTCTGCATGCACACTCAAGACAGCTTCTGTGCCTACACACCTCCACCCTGTGGCACAGCTTCTGCACTGAGCTTTTCTAGTTCTTCACCACTGGATTCCATAGGGCACCGCTGGTACCTAGTCCCAAGAGTCTTTGTCCAGGAAGAATGGTGACGGTGCCAGAGACTGCAGAGGCCATTGATGGCAATCAGCAAGGCAATCCCTAAGGCCAGGTGCCAGCAGAAGAAGATGGTTACAAATGCCAGGTCTGTAGGGTTGTCTGCCTTCCAGGGCTGTCCAGTGAAAGGTATATACATCTCACAGATCTGCATCATCCACGTGCTTAACACCAGCCCCATCCAACTCTTGAGGACCCAGAGTGGGGCATTGTCAGGGACCCAGACCTCCACAGTGAGCACCAGAGCAAGCAAGAAGGCAGGCAACACTAACAGAAGATGCACTCGGATCTCCAAGGCGCTTTTGTTCTCGATGTGGGTTATCATCAGCAGTACCAGCACATAGAAAGCCAGGGCTTCTGCTGCGCGCTCCAGCTTCACACTCCAACGTGCCAGTTGTGCCTGGCTCACAATGTCTACTACACCACTGAGCATAAAGAACCCAAACATGGTTACATGCTGCCAGTTGTCCTTGAAAACAAAGAGCCGCCGAGGGTCCTTCCAGTCTATCATCTTTAGACGGTTGACTCCTAGAGGGTAGAAGTATTCACCAATAATGCCAAAAATGGGAACAACCACCTTCATCACTGCTTCATAGGATATCTGCCAAAGCAGCCTGTGTCCCAGCAGCTTCCTTGGGAGCAAGGGGTGTTTGAGCACCTTCTCTTTCCGGAGCAGGGCCAAGGATGTTAGGATCGAATAATAGAATGCGTATATGAAGAAACCTACTCCTGGCAGCAGGTGTCCTTCAAGGGTTCCCATGGCTCTTCTGTGTGCTGAGTCTGAGAGGAGCAGAGCCAGCAGATGAGCTACACCTTCAATGGCTCTCCTCAGAAGCCTCACAAGAGATTCTTGGAGCCTGCAGCAGCAATTGGACGCTGCCACCCACTTGTAAGAAAGAAAGTCTGCGACACTCCCAGGGTGGGACCTCTAAGTAATGTTTTTAGTCATCTCAGAGTGTTCCTTTCTGAGGTTTACTGGGATCAAAATTTCAGCTTCTATACCACGTGGCGTGAACTACAGATTGGGCTTGCCCCTCCAGAGAAAGAGGAGGAAAATCAGAATGCTTTGTCAGATGGACTGTGAGCTATTCCTGACTGCTGGTGCCAGGCATGGGATATTTCTCTTGTTTAAATATTAATTATTAATGTTTAAATCTAATTAAAATTTAAATAAAATTAAATCTCATTATATATTAAATATTTCTCTCACTTATATCCCTCAACAGGGGAAATGTAGAAATGGCTCAGTGTCAAGAGCTTTTTCAGCTCTTACAGAGGAGCTCAGTTTGGTCCCCAACACCTACCTGGGGCAGTTCACTACCCCCTGTACTTCAGCTCCAGGGGATCTGTTGTAGTAAATATTTTATCTCAATCAGTCATTTCTACCCCACCTCTAACCATTCAGATAAAAGACAAAATTTCTAAGATATATATATATATATATATATATATATATATATATATATAAAAGCCTTAATCAACACTAGAGCTGGGCAGATATCAACCCTCTATGACTATCTTGTCTATTTCCCCACCAATAACCCTGAGATATGACATGCCATGTTCTGCCTGAGCTGCTCTTACCCTGACTGGCCAGCCCTCATGGACTATTCTCACAATCCCTTACCTCATGGAGTCTTCTCTCTCTCTCCCCTCTTCCTCTCATGTGGTCTTGCCTCAGACACCCAAGCCCAGGAACCAAAACCCCACCTACCTCTCTTCTGCCCAGCTGTGGGCTGTCAGCATCTTTATTTGACCAATAGTTTTAAATTAAGGAGCAAGGTCACACAGCATCACTTGGTGTGTGATGATCTCCTTATCCCTGGAAGCACCAGACTTTGTACTTAGCATTACAATACATAGCAAAAGTCCAAACCTCAACAATTTCCCCTTTTTTGTCTAATTAGAAAAGGTCTTTCTTTTATAATAATAATAATAATGTAGAGTAGGAAAAATTATGAAATAATTATGAAAATTATTAGATAAGAGCTCATTCAAAAAGCCAGTCTGCTTGTATTTGGGAACTCAGAAAAAAGTATTCTATTATCTATCCTATCCTGGTGAGGTCAGAGGTCTGTATCTAAATCAACTTCTGTCCTAACTTGCATTATTAACCTAAATATATCTTCTTAGACCTAAAATATCTTCCTAAATGTTAAACAACTTAAGTTTCATTGTGAGACTATAATTACCTAGTCCTCAACCCCAGGAATAAATATGCATGAAGTGCAGGGACATGGCTTCCAAAATTTATAAAAATGACAGAGACAGCTGACTACCTGGACAGTCCCCAATATCATCTCTACAACATGAAAGCATCCATCTTCAGTAAGGCGTTTTCTTTGCCCCATGGCTAGCTTGGCACAACTGAAGTAACTCCATATGGTTATCTATGCTCATCATCTTTGAAGTGGAATAGGGATATTGTCAGGAGCAAACCTGTTTCATAATCAAAAGAACTTTTAATGATGAAATAATTTTAAATGCCATATTCTGTGAATCTCTGAGGTTTTTTAAAAACCAATTATATATATATATACATATATAATCTGAATTGTCAAACATTGTTTATTCTTAGCTATTTACTATCTAAATAACCTTGAATACATCTTGTTATAGTTAACTAAACTACTATCTAATATGACCATGAGTTTGACTATCTGACTATGGATTTGCAGTACTTAATTATCCTGAACAATTTGTAACAGTGGCTATTAAAAAGAACTGGCTGTCACGTGTCCTAAATGCAGCATAGATAACTAGGTGGATGAAAGCGAAAACAAAACCATAATATGCTTCTGGAGGTGTTTATTGGGAGAATCATCTGGCAAATGACATGTTTTATTAAAATAAACATAATTTCTAATAAAAAAAAGGATTGGGCTAAACCTTATATATATTTTTTAAAGATTTGTTTATTTTATTTATATGAGTACACCGTAGCTGTCTTCAGACACCAGAAGAGGGCATCAGATCCCATTACTGATGGTTGTGAGCCACCATGTGGTTGCTGGGAATTGAACTCAGGACCTCTGGAAGAGCAGTCAGTGCTCTTAACCGCTGAGCCATCTCTCCAGCCCCCGAACTGGGCTAAACCTTATATTTTAAATGAGTTGCACAGGCATAATACCGAAACAAGAGTTGGAACATACATATTATGTTGTAACAAAATTAATCTTAAAATGTGCATCAATATACAAAGACTTATGCCGATGAAAATCTTAAACCTGTATCAATATACAAAATTCTGTATCAGTGTAACAAAATATACCCTCAATTATGTATCTAAATATAATATTGTCTACCATTGTAAGATTATGGCTATGAAATGGTTTTTTGGTTAAAAGTAGATTCAATAATCTACTCCTATTTGTCTGATGTCTTATTATATTTCTATATCCACCCCTTCTCTTTTCAACATTCCTTCCCTAACCTAAGGAAGAAAGTAAAGATAGATTAAATGAAACAGAGAAGAAATCCCTCTGACTCACATCTATAACTCATAAAGGGCCAAACCCATTCACCCCAACTTAAGGGAATGGATGACAATCTTCTTATGATTGCTCCCTGCTGCACTGAGGCAAAGAATTCCTTTGGGGGGGGAGCCAAGAAAATTAGAAAAATGGTTAGTCTTTAAAAAGCTAGCTGTAGTGTTTGTTGTCCAGTTTCTATATATTGAGAAAGAGCAGGCTTAAGTCCTGACTGGAACAGTCCGACAGGCTGGGGCCAAGTGTGCTAGCTGTTCTGACAGTGTCCTGGAAGCAAGTCTTCAGGTTGGATACAGTTGAGGTAGAATCAGGTAAGGAGTTGGTACAGTGAGCCTCATCATCTCAGCATCCCCGAGAGTGAGTCCTGTCAGGGCTGCCTCGTGGCCTTCCATTCTGCAACAAACAAACCTTACGAGCAATGCATAGTTGTACAAAGACATTTGTACAGAATGTGCATTGTACACAGACCAATTAAAGATGATCTCCTGCTCTTTGTTTGAGCAGGTGAAAGACAACTGTCTTTCTTCAGAAGTTAGTTTGATCATATAATCAAACTGCAATATAATCTCCATTCATGACATACGAAAGGATGGTATGTAATAATAGGTATGAGAATTTTGTAGCAAACAAGATTTATTGGTCATGCAAAGACACTTTACACGTCTCAACCAGTGTCAGAGCTGTTTTCAAGTACCAGGATCAGCGCATACATTTTCTGTCTTGTTGATATTGCCAATCTCCCTCTTTTTGTCTGTGGCCAAGATCTCGGGGATCTATTCCAGTAAGTTCTTATTTTCAGTAATTTGGATGGAAGATATAGCTTTCCTATTCCAGTTTGAATAAATGTAAAATCTCTTCCCCAACATAGTTCTTTTCTTCCATTTTGGAATTAGAACTTCTGCAGTCTGATCTAATTCAGCAGTCCTTTCTAAAATCCAGTGTATCTTAGCAACTGTGCTACTTGTCTCATTGACTTAAAAAATTTAAAGTCAACAAAGCACATTTTAAGCCATCTTTGGGACATATCATATCCCCCTTATGTTCTGTGAGCATTTTCTTTAAAGTCCTGTTAGGTCTTTTTATAATTGCTTGACCTACAGGACTGTAAGCTATATCTGGAATAGGCTTCATGCCATAATCTCTATAAAATCATTGCATTTTAATGGACATATACATCTGAACATCATCAGTTTTAATCTGTAAAGGCTTCTTTAAGATAGCCATCATCTCCAATAAATGTGCAATCTCAGAGTCATTCCCCTCAGAACTCAAGGCAGAAGTCCATTAGAACTCTGAACATGTATCAATTGTATGATGTATCAACATGTGGACCTATCTCAATTCTGCAAACTACAAAGTGCAACCCAAAACTCATTGAGTGGCATTACTTTAAGTTAGCATCAATAAGCAGAATCTGAATCCTTACTTCAGTGTATTGTATTTCTATGGGCACCCATTCTAATTTCTCAAGACCCTGTGTAACCTTCCTGGCTGGACCTATGTTTTTGATGTTATTGTAAGTTCCAGATTGGAATCCTCTGAGGGTTTCTCATTTTGATTTAAAGATTCTTTCTGTTTTATGGTCTCAAATCTAGTATCTAATTTTTTACTCTCTTCTTTCTCCGAGTCAGTCTTTCTGTCTTATTCTGATCTCTCCCAAACATTATGTTGATATATATACATATATACTGGTTTGCTAATATGTAAAAGAACCAATTTAAGCTTATACCCAACTAGCTTACAAAGAAATGAGATTCAGACTATGATTATGTTATTTGGCTTTGTCAATTATTGGGGGTAACCCCTACTCTACTTTTCTAACTCATGGCCTGGCTACCTCCCCAGTGGTGTACCCCAAGTACTGGCTGTTTCTCCTGACCATGTGTCTCCTTCACATTCCTTCTAAAATTATTATTGTTACATCCAGACACACAGCTAGAAAATGGCATAGAAGGACACAGGTGCTGTGGAGGGGAAAATGGAGAAGAGGGGGGAGGGAGAAATAACGATGCTTGGAAATGCCATACTGACCCAGCACTCGGGAGGCAGAGGCAGGCCCGGTTTCTGAGTTCGAGGCCAGCCTGGTCTACAGAGTGAGTTCCAGGACAGCCAGGGCTACACAGAGAAACCCTGTCTCAAAAAACCAAAAAAAAAAAAAAAAAGAAGAAAAAAAAAAGAAAGAAAATGCCATACAGAAACATGCTATTTTATGTTTACTTAAAAATATGTGTCCGTGTCTGTCTGTGTGTGTGTGTGTGTGTGTGTGTGTG
>JADRCH010000251.1:539152-621019 GCA_019843965.1 Rhynchomys soricoides | reverse complement strand
TGTGTGTGTGTGTGTGTGTGTGTGTGTGCGTGTGTGTGTGCGTGTGTGTGTTAAATGATGTTACACCACTTGGGGTGGTAGAGATTTCCCCCTAGAGACTATTTAATAAAAGCTCCAGGATCAGACCTGGTGTTAGTCAGGGTTTTACTGCTGTGAACAGACACCATGACCAAGGCAACTCTTGTGAAAACAGCCTTTAATTGGGGCTGGCTTACAGGTTCAGAGGTTGAGAGATTCAGCCCATTATCATCAAGGCAGGAGCATGATAGCGTCCAGGCAGGCATGGTGCAGCAGGAACCAAGATTCTACATCTTCATCCAGAGGCAAGCAGGAAAAGTTAGCTTCCAGGCAGCTAAGAAAAGGACTTTAAAGCCCACGTCCACAGTGACACACCTACTCCAAGGCTATACCTTCAAATAGTGCCACTCCCTGGGCCAAACATAGTCAAACCACTACACACGGGAAACTTCGCTGAGTTCTTGGTCAGGGTAATCCAAAAATCTGTCAAAACAACAGGGGTTATTGCTGCTGCCCTTGGCTCCTCCCAGAACATGGAGACTCTATTGCTGAAGACACATGTATTTCAGACACAGGACTTGGAGAAACTGAGCTGGAACTGACCTAAAAGCCTCCTTCCTAAGGAAGAGCTCTCTTAGTACATGAAGGTGCTGTGTGAGCTACCACGGGAAAGAAGCCATCAATGACCCTACCCAGCTATAAAGTGTATGAACTACAGTAATGGCCAGACCAAAAAAAAAAAAATCCCTGAGAGTGTATTAATAGTACTTACATCCTGGGGGTAACCAACAGCTTCAGGCTTGCTCAGTAAGAGGGAATTCATGCTAGGCACTTTAAATCCAGCCAATTACCTATGGCTGGTAAGGGCATTGATCCTAAAGGAGGACCTACTGCTGCCAATAAAGGACCATAGCCAACATTGTCCTCTGGTCTCCCCACACATGTGTACACACATCTGTACACACAGGCATATATCTGCACAAACGTGCATATGCCACACATGGAGAACAATTAAAAATTTAAAAGCAATATTTTCAAAATAGAAACAAGCTGTAATGTTTTACCCCATATGTAACAAAGTATTAGCCATCTTGCAACATAGTGTGCTCTTCCACAAGAAAAAAAAAGTTAAAACTAAACACTGCAGCAGACAAATGGGCAAGGAATATAAAATATTCAGAAAAACTGTTCCTAATAAATATGAAATTGAAGATATTAAATCTCACTGGTAAAGAAGTGAATAACAAACACTTGGAAAAGACTGGTTGTAACTCCCTGGAATTGACGTGCTTACTTGAGCCTCCCAATATGATAATCTATACTTAGATTTAGATAATGTCATAAGAGTGGGACTCTCAGGATTCGATAAGAGCCAGGCACAGTGGATAATCTTAGCACTTGGGAAATGGAAGCAACAGGATCAAGAGTTTGAAGCCAGCATTAGCAAGTCTGAAGCAAGCCTGTACTGAATCAATCTGTTTGCAAAAAACAAAACAAAGAAATCTAATCAGCACTAAGAAGAGTAGGAATCCTTGGCTAAGGAAAAGCCATGGTAACACACAGCAACAAGGTGGCTGTCTGCAGCCTGGAACACTTTCACCAGAACACAACCATGAAGCCTGGAGCACTCTCACCAGAACATAGTCATGAAGTCCAAGCTGCCCTGAGCTTGGACTTCTGGCCCCAGAACTTCAAGAAGTTACCAGCTTTTGTTTAAGACCCATTCCATGTCATTTTATAATCGAGTCCCATGATGAAGACAGAATTTTAACCATGGAGCTGTTCATATTACTTACTTTCAAGTCCCTGTAATGGAGGCAGGGGTTTTTGCTTGTTTGTTTTTGTGAGAGCTCAAGCATTGGCTCACTTTGCTCCACCTCACTATTCTTCACTGAAAGCATGCATGTATTGGTTTGTCTTATATTGCATTGTTGAGCTTCACTTGTGGTGATATCATAAAGAGGAACTCACCAAAGAACTTCCCATGAGGTTCCTGTGATTTCTTGCCGCTTCTTCAAACTCAGGCACTTGGCAAGTCTAAAGGTTTCTTCTGAATTGAGCTCCAGCTGCTGATTCGTGTATGGTGTCTGCCTAGTGACCTAGACTGCAGCTGCTGATTCATGTTTGATGTTTGCTAGTGGACTGAACTGAGAACAATGAAGATTGGAATTGCCCTAAAGAACTGTAAGGGTCCATGATTCACTGAAGAATGATACCCCTGACTCAAGTAATATGTAAACACAAAGAGTGTTTTATTCTGCAGAAGTCCAGCATGCTGAGGTCTCCCATTACCAAGATAGAAAGACAATCAAGTGAGCTCGAAGGACTGATTTAAAGTACATTAGGGGATTGAGGGTAGGTGAGGTGACCTTTATCTTGCTCCATCTCTAGGGACATTCCATTACCAGGGCATGGGGACTATAAGCTGTTGCTGAGGAAGTCTGGGAACTGCTACTGACCCATTGTCCTTGCCTCAGACCAGGTGGTGAGGTAGCTTCTGAGGCCTGGATTTGCCTGGACTTGCCCAGTTCTTAGAAACAGAGATTTAGGACTTGTCTTCTAAATTGCCAATTTGAAGCCTGTCATGGAGCCAGCCTATGCTTCTCAAAACTCTTTCTAAACAGGTCCACTTCCCCTTGTCCTAATAGCCTTTCTTTTTTAGTACCTCCTGTAGGTGGTGAGCTAGAAGGGAGGTTGAACCCTTATTAAAGCAGACTGAGAAAATTTTATGCCTAAAGATGTGTGTCCACTATGGTGGGGTAGCATGGCTGAACAGCTCAGATCTTAACAGCAGAGGCTGTTCATATCACAGCAGACCAGAGAACATACAGATCTCATCAAAACATGGTAGAACCTTTAAAGGACTGCCTTCTACTTTTGCAGGCTAAGTAAACCTTTAGGTTCCACAGCCTCTTCAGATAGCAACTGTCTTAGTTAGGGTGAACAGACACCATGACCGAAGCAAGTCTTATAAATAACAACATTTAATAGGGGCTGGCTTACAGGTCCAGAGGTTCAGTCCATTATCATTAAGATGGGAGCATCACAGTGTCCAGGCAGGCATGGTGCAGGAGGAGCTGAGAGTTCAACATCTTCATCTGAAGGAAGCCAGAAACAGATTGGGCATCCTCAGGCAGCTAGGAGGAGGGTCTCCAAGCCCACCCCTACAGTGACACACTTCCTCCAACAAGGTCACACATTCTAATAGTGCCACTCCCTGGGCCAAGTGTATGTAAACCATCACAGCAACCACAAAGCAGGGGTTTAAATGACAGCCTATGAGAGACTGCAGAGTCACAGATGACTGTAACAAATACTTAAAAATGTGGAAGGGTCACCCACAGATAAGAGGGTCTAGGTACCTGTTAGCAGGTGCTGAGGCATGCTTGTAACAGGGAGGACTCACTGGAAGTAAATATGACTCAAACGCTCCAGCCCACTTGTTTCCATGGATGCCCATTAGACTCACTGGGAGTCTTTAATAATATCATCAGGATTTGAGGGTCACCCTCTAACATCATTTGACTGACCTAGGATTAGATGTAAGTGTTTATGCTTTTAGACTTCCCATAAAGACACAAAGGATAACTTTCTTATCATTTCAATTAGTTTTCCTGAGAAGAGGGTCACACACTGTATATAGTACAGTACAGGCCAAGTGCAGACCACTCTGGAACTTACTATGTAGCCCAGGCTGGTCTTGATCACTGAAACCCTCCTATCTCAGCCTCCAAAGTTCTGGGATTACCTGCTGGGGTCCAGCCTCACAGGATTGGAGTTCTCAACTGGAAGCAGGGATATCTGGAAGGCACTTAATAAATATATACAGACTACTTTTTTGGGTACAAGCTGACAGGCAATTTTTCAAGGCTTAAAGTTTCTCTCTCTTCTCTCTGCTCTCTTTCTCTCTCGCTCGTTCCCTCGCAGCTTGAGGTTGCACACGCTCTGCATTCTCCTTTGAGCTTTTCTTTAACTCTCACACTCCTACACACCTCTGTGCGATCCCCTTTCACTCTCACACACACTCACACGCACCTCACACACACCACATGTACACTCCTTTCACTCACATACACACTCTCCATGCACACCTCACACTCTCTCTTAACTCACTCTCCACATGTGCTCTCTCTCTTGCTCTCTCTCTCACTCTCTCGCTCTCTTTTTTTAAAAGATTGATTTATTTATTTTATGTATATGAGTACACTATTGCTCTCTTCAGACACACCAGAAGAGGGCAGATGGTTGTGAGCCACCATGTGGTTACTGGGAATTGAACTCATGACCTCTGGAAGAGCAGTCAGTGCTCTTAACCGCTGAGCCATCTCTCCAGCCCCTCTCGCTCTCTTTCTCACTCTCCACATTCACCTCACATACTCCTCACTCGCTGTCTCTTCAGCCTTTCTCTTGCCCCAGTCTTTTATTGATACTCCAAAAGCAAGTAGAAAAAAGACATTGTATAATCATTGCCAAATCAAATTCAAAAGAATAACCATATCCCACAAAGGATCAAGAATTACAACTGTTCCCCAAAGTTTCAAGCTTTCCTATTCCCAGGCTTGTAGCCAAAATAATAATTGCAAACTTATCATTACTTAAGCTTTAACTTTTGACTTATTATACTTCATAGCTCAGAGCTCCGAGGTCAGCTACTTGCATTTTCTTGTGAATCTCTAATGATAAATGACATGGGCAAAGCTGCCAGGCAGTGGTCAGAAAGAATCAAGTTAACCCTTAACTCAACAATTCCGCTAGCTTTCTACTTCTGCACATTGCACACAATGACTCTCCTAAGAGTCCCAGTGTTTTGACTTAGTTTTACTAGTATATAATTTTATGTATTCTATACTTGTTTATCCAGAAACCACTCTCCAATGTTGTGCAAAGCTTATTTCATAACTTCAATAGTTTTTCCCTTTCTTGGGGTTCCAATGTTGGCTCTAATTCATTTTCTAACGATTTCTTCAAACTTTCTTTTTAAGTCAAGCATTAATCTGGAACTGCCATTGTGCAGGTATTGCATTGTTTCCAAGATGAGAACACACAGCGTGCACCTGGGCCATTAGGACTGTGCTATGTCCTGTGCTTCAATTTTTAATTGCTTAAGAATCATTACATCAGGGAACATTTTAGTTTCACAGAATTTACCAGAGCAGAAGGAGAAAGAAGTAGGAAAGTCAGATATAATAGGACAATTATACACACCAAGGCCAACTGAAAAGTAGTCTTGAACAAATGAATCTATACAGCTGTTGTCCAGGGCTAAGGTTAGGAGAAATGGGAACAACTGTTTTTTACGTAGAGCTGCCATGGGCTACTGAGATATCTCCATCCCAGCCTACTGCAGGCAGTCTCTTATTTCAGATGGCGGGTGCCCTGGAGGGATGTGTCTCCTGCTTCTCAGGGTCCCAGATGCCATCCTTTTTTACAAGGAGCTGACGCAGGCTTCTGAGATGTCTCTATCCTCACCTACTGCAGGCAGTCCTTGCCATTGTATGCTGTCCCCAGCAATGCCTAATTCATGATCCTACTTGTAAAGGATCCCTAAATCAGCCAAATTCATGGAAACAGAAAGCAGAATGTTGGGTAGCAGGAGCTTGGGGAAGATGGGCATAGACATCATAATTTGGGAAGTGTGGGTTCCCCTTGAGAGTATGGAAGACATATAGAGATAGAAGGTAAGGATGGGTGCACAACAATATGGATGTGCTTTCTGCCATTAACTGGATGCCTAAAATGGATTGGGGGCATATTTTATGTTTTGTCTGTAGATATTTACCAAAAGCATAAATTAGCAAAAAGTGAAGACTAAGAACCTTCCTGTGATTATAATGTCAGTCATGGAGGAAGGCCATTCCGCCACCACTGAAGCTCCTGGTTAGGAGCTTCCTACTACATTGACTTACCTGAGAGGACTGATCTCAGCCCTGATCTGAGAGTTTTGTCATGCCAGAGCAAGATCTCTATATCAAGGAGATCTCCATTTTAAAAAGTATTTCAGGCTGAAAATATTGCTGAATGTTTGAGCACTTGCCAACCATGGTGCAAGGCTCTGGATGTGATTCCCTGGTGCTGAAGAAGAGAGAGTTTAACTAAGAACGGCCCCCATAGGCTTCTATATTTGAAGGCTTGGTTACCAGGGAGTGATAGTACATGAAGGGGATTAGGAAGTGTGACCTTGTTGGAGGAAGTGTGTCACTGGGGGTGGGCTTTGAGGTTTCAAAAGCCCACATTAGTCCCCAGCCTTCAGATCAGGATGTAGCTCTCAACTATGTTTTCAGTATCGTGCCCCCTGCCATGACCCAGCAATGATGACAACACGGATGAAGTCTCTAAACAGTAAAGGAGCCCCAGTACAGCGCTTTCTTTTCTAAGAGCTGCCATGGCCATGGTGTCCCCTCACAGCAATAGAACAGTGAGTAAGACAGTAACTTCCATAGAAAAATGGGTAAGGGGCTGTAGAGATGGATTAGCAGTTAGGTATGGTCTTACTGATTTTGCAGTGGACTCAGGTTCCATTCCCAAGCACACATACGGCAGCTAACAACAGCCTGCAAGTCCATTTCCAGAAGATCTGATGTCCTCTTCTGACCACCACAGACTCCTGTACTCGCTGTGGTATACAGGCATACACACACATTTTATTTATATACTTTTTTTTTTTTTTTTTTTAGGAAAATGGGCAAGCCACCAGCAGGCAAACAGAAGAGGAATCTAGGCTGATAAGCATATGAAAAGATACTGAGGAATTAGAGAGATGCAGATAGTACAGCAGTGGTGAGTGTTGACTGGTTTCTGCTTGAAAGCTAGCTAACTCCAAGCTGGAAGGACTTAGTCAATGTTGCATCACTGAAGGTGGTAGAGGAAAGGATTAGAAGGTGTGGCCCTGGTGGTTTAGGTGGGGATGAGTTCTTCCCGAGCATTGCCTCTGCACAGGAAATCCCCACCCAACCCACAAGGGAACACAGAGGTTCACAGCGTTCCGTGGGGGAAGAACTAAGGACAACCCAATAGCTATTTATTACCATAACAAAAGTTACCTTTGGAGAGAGGAGAATGAGCCATAGGTAAAGGAGAATAGGTGAGTGCCAACAATGATAGGCAAAAGACAGATAAAGATAATTCAAACCACTTCAGCTCTGGAAAATAAAAAGCAATCATAAGATAAGGGAATAGAAGTCAGGCACACAAAATCTTAACGATGTACAATGCAAGCTCAGAGCCAAGGAACCCCAGACCAGCCAGAGAGATACTTTGTATGTACAGTGGGAAGAATTAGAGTTGGCTTGATGGTGACATAAGACTCTAGCGAGCCTTAACTTACCCGAGACCCTCCAAGTGAACACATGGAGTCAGGGATTGATGCAAAATGCAAGAGGAATTTATTGATCCAGCGTGCTGGGGTTGTCCTGCACACCAAGGCGGGAGAGCGACCACGTGGAGCCCATTCCTTATATACGGATTTTAGAGCAGCAGCCATTAGGCACAATGTGATTGGCAGAACAGCATGACTTTTAAATTGATTGGTCTTTAGGGAATGAGGGAGCAGGGGCTTAATCAGCCTCTCCCAGCCTACATGAACCTGTTTCTTCCAGGAAGTGAGGGGTGCCCATGTGCTCGGAGGGGGGAGGGAACCCTGGTGGAATATCTCAAAGTTCCCAAGCTGACTTCTCAGTGAAGGCAACTGTGTGTGTCAGTGTGACCACATAAGAACACACTCTTCCTAGAGAGCTTGTGTCAGAGAAGTTCACTCACACAGCAGTCTGTAGAGGTCTACACCAGCTCACCACAAGGGAATCTTAGCACTATACCAGAGATGCCTGCTATGTGAATGAACAATCAAGGAGGTAGGGCAGTGGCCTCTAAGCTAGGCACAGAACAAGGGCCCAGTGATTTCTAGAGGTTACTTCTAGATTATTCTGAGTATTGCAGTGTTCTCTGTATTACTTTATGCAGCTCAACAGTGAGTGAATTAAAAAAGGATCCAAGTTCAAGTCCTGCACAGGGTGAGATCCCTTCAACTGCTTCCTGCAACTAGAAACTTGGAAATAGCTGTCCTTCCCAAGACAACTACAAAAGCTGAAGACAGCAAACCCTCGTCTTAGCACTAAAAGCTGGACTTGTTTTTAAAAAGCCACATAGGAGCAGGGCAGTGGTGGCAAACGCCTTTAATCTCAGCACTTGGGAGGCAGAGACAGGCGGATTTCTGAGTTCGAGGCCAGCCTGGTCTACAGAGCGAGTTTCAGGACAGCCAGGGCTACACAGAGAAACCCTGTCTCAAAAAACAAAACAAACAAACAAACAAAAAGCCACATAGGAGGGCCAGGGTCAGCTGACAAGGGAAAGGGAATGGAGGGAACAGAAACAGGTTCTAGATGAAGGTGATGAAAATCCATATGCACAGGTGTGAAGGTGCTATAATCAAGTCCATTGTCACATATAATGGACACATACAAGAATATGTTGTCTTGTTTTGTTCTTTGAGACAGGGTCTTTCTATCCTGGAACTCACTATGTAGACTAGGCGGGCCGCAAACTCACAGAAATCCGCCTGCCTCTGCCTCCTGAGTGCTGGGATTAAAGGTGTGCGACTTCCAGCAACATTTTTCAAAAAGAGGGGCAGGAGAATAGAACAGAGAGAAGGAGCATTACTGTGGTGAGATCACCCGCTGCGCGGGGGGGGGGGGGGGGAATCTCAGGTCAAGCTTGTGGTCCAGTTTCAGAGTGCCCTGGGGAGTGGCCCGTGGCCCACCCTTGCCACTGCATCTGAACCACAAGGGAAGAGCTGCACTTTGCAGAAGCTGCTGAAACCAAATGGACAGGAGTCTTTGCCACCCAGCCTAGTGGATCCTTTCCCTGGGCTGCTTCCAAAGAACATTCCCAAGCCCTATTCCAGGTAGCCTAGTGCCCTCACATGTTGAGAGAAGGAAGAAAGATCCTTTCTCAAATCAGTTCCCAAAACAGTAATTCTAAATAGACTGCTGGAAAGCACGTGATGCATAAAGCACACGAGAAAAAAAACCCAGGGTGCAAAATGGATAGAAGCTGCGGACCCCAGAACCACATTCCTGGGCGTTGCAGCTGCTGTGCTCATTCCACACAGGCTAAGTGAAGTGATGCTGACTGTGTCCATGGTGACAAGGGCTGAATTTACATTTTGATGTGAGGATCTGAAAAATTCGAAAACAACATTGGAGGTTTTGTGGGAGTTTGTGTGTGTTTAATGAGCTACCTAGATATAGAACCGTAAACAGTGCAGCAGCCAACAAAGAATTCAATGGAAGAATCAACCTTCAGCCAAAGGGACCATTCAGAATGCAGACTAGAACGGCATAAAGTGCCCACGTGCAGGATGTTAAGGTGAGTGACATCCCAATGATCCGCAGGGCTGACTCACCTCCTGTGGGTCTGGCCTCTTGCAGCCTCAGGGGTGCATGGGGTGTGCTTATGGAAGCGCAATCCTTCCCCTCACCCCAGAAGGCTGGTTCAGACCCGGAAGCTCCGCCCAAGCCTCTCGGTTCTGCGAAGCACACCTGTGCCCTCTAGTGGGAGGATCTTTAACTTCTTTGAAGTTCTGCTGCAGAGGAATTCTGTCCCTACTGTAGGATCTCTCTGGGTGGTCCTCCACTCAGGATGTGGAGCCCAGGGCTCAGCGAGGCAGTGGCAGGCTTGCAGGAGTCTGGCTTGGGTCAGACACAGCTGGGCGGGCGCGCGGATGTTACCTCTGTTCTCTCCTCCCTCTGTCTTCTCAGTCTTCTCCTTCCACACAGCTTGCTGCTCGGGCTTTTCACTCTCCTGGGGGTGTGCGGGGGCACAAAATTTCCAAGCAGTGCCACCAACTGCGTCACTTACTGGAAATCCTCCACTTCTAAGAAATGCGGAGTGCCCGCAAAGATTTGTGAGAAAATAATAGAAGGCGGGCTGTGGAGGGGACTGTAGTTAATATTTAAATTTGGCCCTAAGTCCTGGATATTTTCTAGACCAAGAGAATGGAACCAGGAAGTCAGACTTGCAAATCTGTGTAGATACATGCATAGGTTCCTCCCAGACTCTGGAAAACTGGTAAACAAAACCCGCTTCCAAGTCATCAGCCTCCAGTGGCCTTTCAAGATCCAGGAACAAAAGACAAAGCAAAGAGCAACAAAAAGAATAGGAGGAAAATCAGTCGTAAGTCCCCAGCACTGCAAAATAAACCAAAGCCCACCACAGATTACATTTATTGGAAATGGATTAAATTCCCTAATTAAAAAAAGAGAAAAGACTGGAGCTTCCGTGATGGGTCAGCTGTCAAGAGCATAGTCTGCTCTTACAAAGGATCAGAGCGGGTCTTAAGGGCTGAGCCATCTCTCCAGCCCCAGCCATTCACTTTCAGTGTCAATGAGTTCTCTAAGCCACATCATGGTACAGTCCTGGTTGGGTCATAGCCTTCGCTGTTTAACTGGTCTTCCATAGCTGTGTTTCTTTTCCCCCTCGTCCCACCCCCATTAAGCTGACAAAAGAGTAGTTTTTGGCAGAGTGCTAGTGGTATACTCCTTAAATCCCAGCACTGAGGAGACAGAGGTTGGCAAATCTCTCTGAGTTCCAGGCAAGCCTGGTTTACAGAATTTCAAGACAGCTAGGGCTACACAGAGAAACCCTGTCTTGAAAAACAAACAAATAAAACCAGATGTAGTTCTTAAAGCATGACTCAAAACTGAAGGTTTTCCTTAGAGACAAAGAGTGCCCTTAGCATGTACAAAGCTCTGAGTTCCATGCTCTCTCTCTCTCTCTGTCTCTCTGTCTCTGTGTGTGTGTGTGTGTCTCTCTCTCTCTCTCACACACACACACACACACACACAAGCCATAATCAGCTTTTAAAGGTATACATGTGCTTGAAAGCCTTCAATGGCTTCTTGTTCTTGGAGTAGAATTCCACCTTCATTCTCTGTTCTGTTCCCCAGCTAACAGCTGCCACAATGGCTTTCTTGCGCACGCGCACACACACACACACACACCCTGCTCCCTCTGGATTGCCATTGCCCGGCTGCAGGCCTTAGCTTGGGTTTTCTCCTCCAGGAGGCTTGCCTTGCTGGCCCAGCCCAGCTAGACTCAGGTCCTTGCCTGCTCCTGCTAAGTACCACTTGTTATTTCCAGCCTAATGTTTACTATGATCTTTAAATATCTTGCATATTTATTTAATTTTATTTCTGTCTCAGTAAGTGTTTGTTTATTATTCTTATTTTATTTGAGATGGTCAGTCACTCTGTAATTTATCTGGTCTTAAACTCTTGATCCCCCTGCCTCAGCTTCCTGAGTGGTGGGAACACAGGTATGACCACCACATCCAGAATTTTTTGTCCTTCAGATTCTTGTCAGTGTGTAAACCCATCATTCACATCCCTTGTCTCAGTGCAACTGAGCTTTAAAATGATGTTGAATTGAATAATGATGATTGTGGCAAGCATTCCATCCTGGTAACTGACGTTCCTAGAAAGAATCGGAGAGCTTCCTGGCTTTAACAAGAGTTGATGTTAATGTTAGCATCAGGCACATCTGTGGACAGCTAGAAGCAACTTCACAGCAATCCTGCATCTTTACAGCCACCTCTCTGGAACCCAGCGACAAGACATGTCCTCTCTAGGTAACAGTGTAGCTCCTGCGTCCATCCATCGCACATGAGCCATGGCCCCCGCCACAAGTCCATTTGTGCATGTGTCATGGCCTGGATAAAAGTCTCATCCTCCCTGCCCCCCTTTTCCCTCCACCCTCTCCCAGATGCTGCCTCTGACCACCCCACCCTTCCCCAGTAAACCTCCCACATGAGACTTGTCGAATGGTGTGAGTTGTTTGGGACTGCACTGCCCATTTCTAACATTGATTCTGTGAGACTCTGTGTTTGCAGTCCCGCCATATAGGTCCAGAGGGGCGTGGAACTGACCACCACATGGAGTGGCCTCCGCCACATGGGTTACACACACAGGCCTTAACATCATCCTGACAGGTTCACCTGTTACACGGGCTCATTTTCCAGTCATCAGATTGCTTCTCTCCATCCAAACATGGGCAATTTGGTAAGCTTCCCACCCTAGTTGGCATACAGGGCTCCTGGTCTCAAGGGAGGGCTGGCTACCCTCTAGTGCTTCCAGAGAAGCACTAGGACGCTTTCCCTTGGGTGAGATTTTTCTCTTCCCTGAAACAGTTCCTTTCTCACTGCTGAGAAATCTCAGGCCTCAGGTGCTGGCCTGAGCTCAGGCCCCCAGCTTACCTTGTGATGACCTGGTAGTCTGGCCAGTCTGTCATTTCTAGCTACTGCATTTGTCCTTGGGATGCCAGAACAGTCAAGTGCTAGCTTCTATTCACCCAATGGGTGTCTCATCTTTGACTCTGTCTCCAGGCTCCTTAATGGAATGTCCGCTAGAAAGCTTCAAACTTCTAAAACTAGCATCTGACTTAAGGGCCTCCAAGCTTGTCCGCCTTTGCAATGAGGTGTGCCCCTATTACTCATTACATAGTGACTCCAAGTGGCTGCCTAATGACACTTTTGATCCTACCATTTTAAAGGATCTTTATAATTATTGCCAGCGATCCGGAAAATGGAAGGAGGTTCTCTATGTCCAGGCCTTTTCTTATCTTCACTCCAAACCTTCTCTTTGCTCCTCCTGTTCTCCAACTCAACTCCTAGTAGCTATGAAATCTCAATCAGAAGAAGTTTCTACTATTCTTGATTCAGCTAATGAACCTTCCCGTTAGCATCCCTGACCTGCCTCTACGATCTTTCCTGCTTCCCCAGCCTCCTCAGCTTCTTCTTCTCACTAGATCTCTTCAGAGCCTCCTCACTCAGCTTCCCCAGATACCCTCCCTTGCTAGCTACAGGCCAATGGAGTCATCCTACACAGGCACCCACTTCCTCCCCTACCCAGCCTAACCCAGCTTCAGTCCTTCCTTTAAGAGAAGTTGCTGGGGAAAATGGTCTGATTAGAGTACATATTCCCTTCTTCCTAAATGAACATTCTCAAATAGAAAATAGACCGATATCTTTTACCTCTAACTACTCTGCCTTTAATATATATATATATATTATTGAGTGATATATATATATATCACTCAATCTTCTAGTTTGACTTGACTTTCCATGATGTCTATATGATTCTCAGTAATAATTTACTCCCTGAGGAGCACAGGCAAGCTTGGGAACAGGCTAGGATACATGCAGACTAAGTTCATGGTCAAGAGTTTGTAAGTTGATGTTCCTTTTCCCTAAATTAGGAGTAATCCATGGAGAAGAGCCTCTATCAATCCTGGCTGTAGATGCAATACCTGTCCAACACAAGAGGGCAGTTCAAATCACACCTCTTCTAGCTGCAGTGGGAATAACTGTCTCCCATTGCCCTTCCTAAAAGTACACATAAACCTGATACCTCAGGTATGGGCTGAAAATAATCCTCCAGGTCTGGCTTCTCATTTGCTTCCTGTTCTGCTAGGTCTGAAAGCTACTACTAAGCCCTATCTGGGTGAGGCTATCCAGGCTATCAGGCCCCACATTAATAGCCTTCACAATCATGGGATTCTGATTCCTTGTCATTGTCCCTGGAACATACCTCTGCTGCCAATTTAAAAACCTGGAGGACTAAAT
This sequence comes from Rhynchomys soricoides, assembly GCA_019843965.1. Taxonomy (NCBI): domain Eukaryota; kingdom Metazoa; phylum Chordata; class Mammalia; order Rodentia; family Muridae; genus Rhynchomys; species Rhynchomys soricoides. The sequence goes on along the minus strand of JADRCH010000251.1, from coordinate 607,389 downwards.
TATAGTTCAGTATAAGACCTAAGAGAGGTCAACAAAAGGGTGGAAGATATCCACCCAACAGTTCCAAACCCACTTACACTCTTGAGATCCCTACCACCTGACAGACAAATGTATACAGTCTTGACTTGAAAGATGCTTTCTTCAGCATTCCCCTAGATAAGAACAACCAGATACTCTTTGCCTTTGAATGGTGGGATCTGGAGAATGGGTTCAGCAGACAGCTGACTTGGATGAGACTGCCACACTGATTTAAAAGCTCTCCCACCCTTTTTGATGAGACTCTCCACCAGGACCTACGTGAGTACAGGCAGACTGTGTCACATGTTTCTTTGCTCTAGTATATGGATGATTTGCTTTTGGGTAACACTGATGTTGACTCTTGTATGGAAGCAACCAGGTCTCTTCTAGAAATACTGCAAGGACTGAGGCTTAGGGTCTCAGCCAAAGAGGCTCAGATCTGTGTATCTAAAGTTGTTTCCAGCTCAAGGGCGTCAAGGAAGTCTTTCTCAAGCCCATAAAGAAAACATCTTCGCCATCCCAACACCAGGCGCCAAGTATGGGAATTCTTGGAGTCAGCTGATTTTTGTAGGCTCTGGATAGCTAACCCACCCTATGAGGCCACTAGGGGGCAGGAAGAAACTTTCATATGGACAAAAGAAAATGAGAAAGCTTTCCAAGAATTGAAATCGGCAGGGTTATCTGCCTCAGCTCTGGCTCTGCCTGATGTGACTAAGCCCTTCCATTTGTTTGTGGATGAAAGTCAAGGCATTGCCAAGGGGTACTGACACAAAACTTGGGCCCCTGGTGATGACCAATGGCCTACCTATCTAAGAAATTGGACCCAGTAGCAGTAGGATGGCCAAACTGCTTGAGGATTATAGCAGCCACTGCCCTGCTCACTAAAGACGCAGATAAATTAACTTTGGGACCACCTCTAACCATAACTACCTATCATGTCATAGAGAGAGTTCTCAAGAGCCCCCATGACTGCTGGATTTCAAATGCCCAGCAAACTCTCTATCAGTCTCTATTGCTCAACCATAAAGAGTATCCTTTACCCCTACTACCTCACTGAACTCTGCCACCTTGTTATCTAATCTGGACTTGGGAAACCCATCAATACATGACTGCTTGGAAACCCTGCAACATGTACATGGAACCCAGCCAGACCTGACTGACAGGCCCTGGCCCAGTGAAAATTTCACCATGTACACTGATGGAAGCTCCTACATGGAAGTTGGCACCAAGTATGAAGGGCCAGTGGTGGTGGATTTGGACAAGAAATTATGGGCATCTCCACTCTCAAGTGGAACATTGGCCCAAAGAGCACAATTAATAACCTTCACTGAAGTGCTTAAATTGGGCAAGGACAAGTTGGTTAATATCTACACTGGTAGTCAATATGCATTTGCCACTGCACATATTCATGGGGCAATGTATCATGAAAGGGGACTATTGACTGTAAAATGAAAGACAGTTAAAAACAAACAAGAGATCCTAGGTCTCCTAGGTGCTCTAAGGCTCCCAAAGAAATTGGCCATCATTCAACTGTCCCTTGCATCAACAGGGACAGACCCCAGAGGCATCGGTAATCGTAAAGCAGATCTGATGGTAAGGGAGGCCGCCAAACAGCCTCTCCTACATTTGTGGGTGATCTTCCCAGACCCAGTCCTACGTAAACATACAACCTACTCCAAAGAAGATGACCAGGCTTACCAGCTCCTACCTAATACCTACACAAAGGATGAATGCCAACATACAACAGATGGAAGAAAGATTTTACCAAAAACTTTGGGCAGAACTTTGGTTCAAGATCTCCATGCCACCGGGCAGTGGTGGCGCACGCCTTTAATCCCAGCACTTGGGAGGCAGAGGCAGGTGGATTTCTGAGTTCGAAGCCAGCCTGGTCTACAGAGTTTCAGGACAGCCAGGGCTACGCAGAGAAACCCTGTCTCAAAAATAAAGAAAAAAAAAAAAGAAAAAAAATCTCCATGCCACACACATCTGGGAATAAATAAGATAAAAGGATTAATATCTAAAAAGTTCTTTATCACAGGGCTGACCAAGGAATTGAGTGACATTGTTCCTAGATGTCATTCTTGTCCATTGACAAGCCCAGCTCCAAAATTAACACATGCTAAAAGAGAAAAACGAACCTCATCAGGAGTTTTGGAAAATAGACTTCATTGAGATAAAACCAGGAAAATTTGGTTGCAAATCTGTCTTAGTATTCATAGTTTCTTCACAGGATGAATTGAGGTATTACCAGTTAAGAAGGAAACTGTTCAAACTGTAAGTGAAAAATTCATCAAGGAAATAATGCCTTCATTTGGAACTCCTGCAGCCTTGGGATCTGAAAATGGACCAGCCTTCATCTCTCAGGTTAATCAAACTTTAGCAAAAACATAGGAATAAACTGTAAACTTCATTGTGCATACCATCCCCAAAGTTTAGTCCAGGTAAAAGGATAAATCTGACTCTTAAAGAGACCTTAACTAAATTAACTTAGAGACTAGCAATGATTGGGTATCTCTCTTTTCCTTTGCTCTCTTTGGGGGTTAGAAACACTCCTTATATGGAATAACCCCTTATGAGATAATTTTGGGAGGCCCCCTCTCATCCTTCCTCATATCAAGACAGATTTGCTAGCTGAGATTTTTTTGTTTTTTGTTTTTTGTTTTTGTTTTTGTTTTTTTTGAGACAGGGTTTCTCTGTGTAGCCCTGGCTGTCCTGGAACTCACTCTATAGACCAGGCTGGCCTCGAACTCAGAAATCCACCTGCTTCTGCCTCCCAAGTGCTGGGATTAAAGGCATGCACCACCACTGCCTGGCTAGCTAGCTGAGATTTCTAATCATGGTATTCTTAAATCAATCCAGGCACTCCAGTGGATCCAGACTGGCCCGCATGCCTATGTTCAACACCTACATGAACTAGGCTCACCAGTCACCACTCATCAGTTCCAGACTGGAGATTTAGTCTTGGTTAAGAAACACCATAAAGAATCCCTGGCCCTTCACTGGAAGGGACCCTACACTGAGACTCTTACCAACAGGAGTCAAGGTCAATGAGATCCATACCTGGATCTACCATTCTCATCTGAAGTCTGCTCCTCAGAAACAGGAGGACTCAACCCACCAATGGACTGTCCAGTCTTGTCCACAGGATAGGAGCCAAGAGAGAATGTCAAAATCCAAAACTATTAAGGACAGCACAGTCATACTCAGAGGGCCCACCAAAGATAAGACTTGTTGCAGACTGACCACTGCCTTTTGTTTTACACTTATGGTAGCTCCTTGTTCAACCCTAAAACTGATGAGATCTAATAACTATAAGCCAAAAACTTGGCTATGGAAGCTGTCTGACACTAAAACTGGCAGAGTCATAAATGATCTATACCATGATGATTACTCTCAGTCTCCAAAAATTGTTATAGACCCTTGTAACCTATGGCCAGAACTAGACAACAAACCTCAAGATGCTCATGTTTATCAGCCTTCACTTTCATTACTGGTCCACATATGCCTGGACATAAATGTATGAGGTTCAGAGTTAACAGTGTAACAGAAGAACTGCTATTAGGACAAGATGCATTCCCAGCAGAAACAGGGTCCACTCTTGAGGATGCACTCAATCTTCTGCTGATCACAATTGCCATCACTGGGTATGCAAAACATGGGCCCCAGGATAGAAATGGACTGTGATCCTCATATGGATATAAGGATCACTTCTAATTCAGATTTTAAGATTCCTAAGACTTGTAATCCCTTGGTTATAACTCTCAAATCTTGGGACCATTTCCCTCCCTAAGCTGACTGGGGGATTGGACACACCTGAGGATTCAGAACTTATGTGACAGGACTAGACTCTGGAACGTTTTTTACAATCTAATCAGTGATTGGCAAAACCCAAGTTTTATGCCTAATGAGACCTCTGGCACAAATACCAAACCCCAGTTCTGTGACAAAAATAAGTAGTGCAACTTCCCAGGGCTCAGGGTAGACTATTACCACCACCACCGCAGGTATTTCCTCAGATCAGGCCACCTTCTCAGACTGTGCTCCCTCCTTTTGAGGTCCCTGAGAATCCTTTATTAGATGGGGCTTCCTTAGTCAACACCATAGAAGCCACATTTAGTTTCTTAATGTTTCTAGACCAAATATGACTAAGGATTGCTGGGTTTTGTTTGGCTCCAAGCCCCCTGATTATATAGAAATAGCCACAATTGCCCCTTAGCCCTTCCAACTCTCAAATTAGTCTCCCCAAGTGATACTGACACCTGTCCTTGGGAGACTTCCATCTCTCTGGTGGAAGTACAGGGAAATGGGACTTGTTTGGGTCTCAAAAATATCCATTGACAACATTACTCTATTCAAGTATATTTCATGCTCCTAACATAAGTATGTGATAAAATTGTCCAATTCTCTTAGAATGATAAAGACTAATCTTCTAGCAGCACACACCCAAAGACACTTACTTGGATTGCATGTACCATAGCCCTTTCCCCTTGTCTATCAGTGGCTCATTTCACAAATAAGCAAAAGCCTGAATTATGTGTACTTGTTCATATGGTACCACAAACCAAATATTATGGAGGGACAGGAGGATGGGATCACCTGGGACTTTCTCCTAGCCCTCTCTCTAAAAGAGCTGTACCCTTTCTAATGCCAGTGTTGACTGGGATGGGTATTACAGGATCAGCAGGAATAGGAACTGCTGTTCTAGTTACAGGGAAACAGAATTTCTGAATGTTAAGTGAACAGGTAGATAAAGATCTAGCTCAATTACATTCAGCCATCTCATTTTTAGAACAAGCAGGCTCCTTAGTTTAAGTGGTCATGCAAAACAGACAAGCATTAGACTTGCTTTTCCTCAAGAAAGGAGGAGTATGTATGGCCCTAGGGGAGCAGTATCATTTCTATGCCAATCAATCTGGGTAATTAGAAGTACTTTGGCTGAAGTTAAAGCCAGCCTCCTCAATAAGGAACAGGAAAGACAACAAAATATGAATTGGTTTGAAAGATTATTCAATTGGTCCCCTTGGTTAACATTCCAGATTACTGCCATAGTAGGCCCCTGTGTGTTCTATTGTTAATTCTAACCTGTGGGCCATGTCTTATCAATGACCTCATGTCCCCCATCTGGAAAAGAATCTCAACAGTTAAACTCATAGTCTTAAAAACTCACTATGTTTATTTAAAGAACAACAATCTGACTCTAAGGTACAAGCTCAAGGGGGAAATGATGTGGCCTGACATAACTGTAGCCATTTTGTATGTAGCTTCCATGATGCTCACAAATTGAAATTAAGTTCTTCCACTTTTTAGGAATTATCTTTAACTGACACTAAAAAAAATGTTACTAGTAAGTCAAGAAGTTATGGTTGAGTTACTTATGGCTTTGGGAACCTCCTCCTAGCTACCTGGAAGAAAGTCTTCTCCTGTTTGCCTTTGGAACAAGATGAAGAGCTTTCAGCCTCTCCAGCACCATGCCTGCCTGAATGCTGTCATGCTTCCTGCTATGATAATGGACTGAACCTCAGAACCAGTAAGCCAGCCCCAATTAAATGTTGTCCTCTATAAGAGTTGCCTTGTTCGTGGTGTCTCTTCACAGCAATGAAAACCCTAACTACGACAATGTCTTTAGTTTTAGGAGACAGAGGCAAGCAATCTCTGAGTTCAAGGCCAACCTGGAACAAGGCAAGTTTCAGGTAAAGAAAAGCTTAAGTCCAGGTGTGTTGGTACCACCTTTAATCTCAGCATTCAAGAAACAGAGTCATGCAGATCTCTGAGTTCAAAATCAGTCTACAGAGAAAGTTTCCAGGATAGCCAAGCTTAGGCAGTGAAGGAGTTGGAAAACAGAAAGCTGGTGATAATGTAATAGAACAAGCCATGTTCCCGCTCTAGCAAACAACAGAACTCAGCAGCTTTGGCCATGTGGCTCATTGGTTTTAGAGTCAAGACTAGAAGGGACTACTGGGACAACTGATGCTGGTTAGCTATAGCTAAGAAATTAGTGGTGATTAAGAAGAGACCAGCAGCATTACCGAGGTGAAATCTTCTAGAAAGTGTTTTCTGAGAGCACAAAGCTATGTTCCACAGATAGCCACCATTTGACCTCATACTGCAGCCAAAAATTCTTAACGGGTAAGAATCACCAAGGTGGTACTGGTTTTGAAGGCATGAAGGGGTCATGAAGAGCAGCTAAGGCTTGGTCCTGTGAGAGTCCAGAGTAGACCATGAGTGAAGGAGCAGCCTCAGTTGTAGTTCACAGGCCAGTACTTGAAGGGATCATGCAAAAAAAAAAAAAAATGAGGCTTGGCACTATGAAGAGAGCATATAAGAGGCTACTGGCAAAACTTATCTGCAGTGGAAGACCCCAGCGTATTGGAGATGCCAGTACCAGGGATGATCACCAAGAACAGCAGCAGCAATGGAGTGGAGTCAACCAGAACCTAAAGTACTACAGAGGGCAGAGATGGAGAAGTGATGTGAGTGCTTTGGAAGAACCCGGAAGATCATGTGTGAGTCACAGACAATGAAACAAGAAGCTATAAAGTTGAAGTTGCCTTGGCTACCCCAAGATGTTAGAGATGTCAGAGATGTGGACTACCTACTGAGGAAAGCTGCTAACTGCAAGTGGAACCAGCATAAGAAGACAAAGTTTGTTGCTGCTGAATGCCAGATCTGCCAACAGCAGTCAACAAAGTTGAAAGGAGTTAGATATAGCAATGGACCCTGGACCCAGAGGACAGCCCTCTAGATCACACTCTCCTGGCTCTTACATGGCAGGTATGCCTCCCTGTCCTCCACTCTTATCAGGCATAGCATCTCCTCTCCTTCTCCTCCTTCATGGTGGATCTCCTCTCTCCGCTCTCTCAGTCTCAAACCTGGGAATCCTAAAACTCTTGCCTTTGTCTACCCTGCCCAGCCATTGGTGGCTGGCATCATTATTTACCAATCAGAACCAACTGGAGACAGTGTCCCTCAGTGCCTTATGTGCAGACACTCATGTAAGCAGGTTTGGGGACTAAAGTTAACCTTAGAATACAAGCGGCATTAGGTTAAGCCCCCCACATTCCCCCCTTTTGTCCAATTAAAAAGGTTCTTTTCTCTTAGACATATAGTGAACATAATTATAATAATTATGGAAATTGTAAGGCATGATATACACTTATAATGTCCAGTCCATCATGTTTGGCAGTTTAGATAAAGCATTCTATCATCTATCATAACTTAAAGAGTTTACAATTCTATACCTCAAATAGGTTTGATTTTACCTTGTATTACCAACCGAAAAACACCCTTTCAAATCTAGATCATATTTAATGGTAAACAATTTAGGTTCAATTATGAGACTATAACCAGTCTTCAACCCCATCAGAGATCTGAGAAGAAATTAAATATTACCTGAATATGTAGGAAGCACAAAGGCACAACTTCCAAAACTTATACAATTTGTAGAGACAACTAACTGCCTGGACAGTCCCCAATTTCTTATAACATTGGAGCATCCGTCTTCAGCCTTCTGGCCCAGAACCATCTGACAGACCTTAAGTGAAGCAGGAATTATGAAGGACTAGCTTATCTGTCTTGGAAGAGCTTGGCAGTCAACTATCCTGAATCCAATTTGTACTTTTTTGGACAGTAATTGTCTGCAGAATGAAATTTGGGTATTTCTTACCCAGTGGCTAGCCATAATTGAAGAGACTCCAATTGGAGGTAATGATGCTCAATATTTTCTTTGAAGTGGGGTGGGGGTACTGTCAGGGACAGACATGTCTCCTAGTCAAACGATCTATTAATAAAATGGTTTTAAATGTCAAATTCTGTGGTTTTCTGATGTTTCTGAAGACTGACTAACTAACTAACTAACTAAATATATATATATATATATATATATATATATATATATATAAAATCTAAACTATTAAACCTTGACTAGTCTTAGCTATTTACGACTTGAATAATATCGAAAACATTTTATTGAAATTAAATAAGAATTTAATATTACCATGAGTTTACTATCTGATAGCAGTTATTAGAAGGACTGGGTCTAAGTCTTGTTTTATTAAATGAGTGCATAGGCATAATGCCTATCTAAGAGTAACAATATTAATTTTAACTTTTATATAGATACACAAAGATTTATACCAATGAAAACCTTAAACCTGTATCAATATATACATTCTCTACCAATGGAAGAAAATATAACTTCAATTTGGCATCAAAATGTAAAGATTTCTACCAATGTAAGAATATGACTATAAAACGCTTTGTTTAAGAGTAAATTTAGCAATCTATCCCCATATATCTAATTTCTTATATAATTACTCTATCCCCCTTTTTTCTTTTTTTAAGATTTATTTATTTTATGTATATAAGCACACTGTCACTGTCTTCAGACACACCAGAAAAGGGCATCAGATCCTATTAAAGATGGTTGTGAGCCACCACGTGGTTGCTGGAAACTGAACTTGAACTCAGGACCTCTGGAAGGGCCGCTAGTGCTCTTAATCATTGAGCCATCTCTTCAGCCCCAGAATGTTGAATTTTCAGGATAGAGTAACCAAAAAGAGTTATTGGCTAATTTTAGCTGAAGTTTTTGCTAGAGACATTTTTATGTCTAAGCCTGTTTCAGGGCTGTCCCCTGTGGAGAGATCAGCAATTTATATTACCTGTCCTGTTTAGTCTTCTTGAAGTTTTCTTTCCTGTCTGTAGCCAAGCTCTTCATGGGGGTCTTCTCCTAATTATCTGATCCGTATCACTTTGGAAGGAGTCCAAAGCCTTTTCTCCTTTCCTGTTAACACAAATATATAGTCTCTTTCCCAAAATAGCATGTCTTTACCCTGGTCCTCCAAAATTGATTGGTTCAATTTATCAGCGTCTTTTAAATTAAGGCTTGCTCTACTCTGACCTCTCTCCCAGAGGATTAGTAAAGTCATTAATACCATAAAATTTATAATCACCTTCATTTTGATAATTAAAGTAACTCAAAACAATTAAAACAATTTTAAGCAATTATTAGTTTTCTGTTGAGATATGGTTTATCTCTATCTCAGTTCCTACATTTGAGATCAAAGACCTTAATTCCTCCCTTCTAAGGACATTAGTATCTGTGAATATATAATTGTATCTCTTTTCTCTTTATATAACTTAAACAATTACCACTATTTCTCCCTTCTATCCTTAAGAAAATGTAATTTCTTCATATTCCTTCAATCTATGGAAATTAGTATCTCTTTAACACCATTTAAAAGATTTATTACTTAAAAACATTTAAAGCAATGACCACTATTTCCCTGTTCTATCCTTAAAACAAAGTCATTTTCCTTTGTTCCTCCCTTCTCTGGAGATTAATATCTCTTGGTTATTATCTGTTAAGATAGGGTTTCTCCCTATCTCCATGCCTTTGTTCCAACATTTGAGACCAAAGGCCTGGGTTCCTTCAATTCCTCCCTTCTCAGAAGATTAGTAGGTGGATATATTTATATCCCCTTTCTTTTTATATAGCTTGGATTAACTTTATTTCCTATGTATTTAACTTCAATTAAATTCCCTTCTATTTTCTGTATGAGCCTATTTTAAGGCTGATTTATGAATGAGTGCCACTCTAAGCTATCCTAGAATTCCCAGGCTCTAAGAATCTGGTTGGTTGCACATGAAGCCTTGATATTTTACATTTTAAACACTTCCATTCCTATCTTTTCCTGTTCTCTGTGGCCTCCATTGTCTCTGCCCAACAGGATCTCAGAAAGAACTATGTGGCTGGCTCCACTGAGAACCCAGTTAGCCATGCCTCTTAATCTTAAAGGGAAGGCTCCTGTATTCCATTAGAGAATCTCCAATTAATTTTTAAGAGTTCGTTCTTGCCCCACGTTGGGTGCCACTTGTAGCAATACTTTTTAATTTAATAAATCCCAATGGCAAGTTTCTGCTACCCAACCCAAAGGTTTATGTTCCTGAATGAAAGACACACACACAGCCTTTATATTTTGGTTTGCCTTAAACTGCGCAGCAGCTGGGCTACTTCCTAACCTTCACGTGGTTAATACACCTCCCGCTGATAATCCCAAGTTATTACTTACTAAATTCTGTATTTTTCCTTGGCTGTCCTGGATCCAGAGGGCAGTCCTCTGGGCCACACTCTCCCACTCCTACATGGCAGCTATGCCTCCCTGTCCTCCACTCTTCTCAGGCATGGTATCTCCTCTTCTTCACCTTCTCCTGCATGTCCTACCTCTGTCTACCCTGTCAAGCCATTAGTGGCTGGCATCTTTATTTCCAAGTCAGAACCAACTGGGGGCAGGGTTCTTCAGTACAGACACTCATGTAAGTAGCTTTGGGTACCAAAATTAACAGTATAATACAAGCAACATTAGGTCAAACCTAATACAGTTAGAGATCTGAAGAGGGCTTTGACTTGGACATTGAGATGTGGCTATTGGTCTTGCTTTGGTTCAGTGTTCCCTCTCTATAATGTTTTGGAACAATAATGTTTATCCTGTGCCATAATATGTTGGAAGTATGTGATCTGCTTTTTTATTTGATTTTATAGGGGATTATAGTTAAATGATTGCATGAATCTCAGAAGAGACTTTGAACTTTGGATTTTAAAACATTGATGAGATTCTGATAAATTATGGAGATTTTTGAAGTTGGACAAAATGTATTTCGCATTATGCTGTATCTGCCCCCATGAACTCATGTGTCTTAACAATGGAGGTCAGGGAGTGGAATATGGTGGTATGAATATGCTTGTCCCATAGGGATGGGTCCTGTGAGGAAGTGTGGCCTGGCTGGGGAAGTGTCTCACTGTAGAGGTGGGCTTTGGAGGTCTCCTCCTATGCTCAAGCTCTACCCATTGTGGAAAAGAGCTTCCTTCTAGCTGCCTGAGGATACCAGTCTCTACAATTTGTCTTCAACTCAAGATGTAGAATTCTCAACTCCATCTCTAGTACCATGTCAGCCTGCATGCTGCTATGCTTCCTGCTATGATGATAATGGACTGAACCTCTAAAACTGTAAGCCAGTCCCCAAATAAATGTTTGCCTTTATAATAGTTGCCTTGGTCATAGCATTGCAATCCATAAGACAAAGGCTTAGCACCAGCCATAGTCCTGAAAGGAAAGAACTCCACCATAGCTTGTGGCCTTTGGTTAAGATGATTATAGTTCTATTTGGTAGTTCTTGGCCCAAAACTGGCTCCAGAAGGAACTATTTTTAGACATAGGAAATAAGAAAAAGGATCTAGGAGTTTAGGAGACCATAGGTCATCACTGGAAGAGAGTACAGCCCCTAGGGAGTATAGCAGGTGAGGAGGGAGCCCTATCACGTTACTTTTTTGCTATATTTTATAACCTGCAAAACATGTGACTCCATTTGCATAATTTGTTTCCTTGTCTTCCTCTTTCATTGTATTTCCCTAATAGCCAATTCTCTCCCCACATAAACACACTTACAGCTGTTTTCAATTAACCTTTGCTCTCTCCTCCATAAAAGGGACCTCAAGAGGCCAGCAGGGGCTGCTATCTAAAATCCCAACTTAAGATGAGACAGTTGGCTGGCCAGTCCTGGGTACATCTCTAAAATAAAACTTGCTTTAATTACACTGTCATGGATTTGGTCTTTGTCCTAGTAATTTTCAGGTGTAACAGCGAGCAAGTGTTCTGCCTGCATGTATGTATGAGCACCACATGTGTGCCTGTTGACCCCAGAGGGCAGAAGAGGGAGTCAGATCCCCTGGATCTGGAATTACAGATGTTTGTGATTCACCATGTGGATGCTGAGACTTGAGCCAGAGTCTACTGAAAGAGCAGCCAATGCTTTTAGTCTCATAGTCCATTTCTCCATCTTCAAGAATCAATTTTTTTAAAGTAAAAAATAATGACCTATATCAAGAAAAGATTACGTTGGTTCATCTGAAACTTTCTTAGGGTTCACCATTTCCAAAATCACTGATGGTCCTGTTGGAATTGTCTGGACAGCAAATCTACCTGCACTGCAGCAGTCAGCTCAGTAGCTCTCTGTTTAGCTCTCTATATGCTGACTTCATCTTTATGAAGAATATTAATTAGACAACAGGGACCACAATATCCAGTGGTCATGCATTCTGACCATTGAGGAACCATTTCCACAGGCCTACTCTGACCAATGACCTCACCAAGACCAAGTGAACAGTGTCAAATAAACACATTTGTAAAGGTGATGGCATAGCATGCTTCTAAGACTTGAAGACATTTGAAAACTAGGTCTGTCACTAGGATTTCAGTAACAAGACAAAACAAAACAGCAATATCCAACAAGGCTGATGCAGTAGAAGATGGTAGGCCTAAGGATGCTATACAAAGCTTTAATTGTTTTATTTATTTATTTATTTATTTGCCTCAGAAGTGAAATAGGCCTGAAGACTATAGGTTTGGTGGCAAATTAACAGTGTGGGAAAAATTAAAAAATATCAGGAATGAGAGGTGATTAGCACGACTAACAGAAAATAATAGACTAATCTTTATTCTATTGAATTTCTGATTATTCTGTCCTTAGTAAAACTGTATCAGCAGTTTAGTCAGGAGTGAGTTGTCCCTGGGAGAGCAGGGTAAGAGAGAAAGAAGGAAGGATGAGAGCCAAAACTTATCTTCACCAGTAAACCTGATGCACTCGTAGTCCTGGGGAGCACTTGTACCTGTTAAAATTCACCCCATTGAAACAGGAATTCCTTCCCCACTGTTGTTCCACAGATGAGTCTCAAGTATGCTTCATTGATAACATGGGTTTGCAGATCACTAAAAAATTAATATCAAGTCGAATGTTCCTGGTGTGTGAGTGTTGGCTTGGCAATTGTGAGGCTGTGGTGTTTTCCTGTTGCACATACATAAATGAATTCACAGCGTGCCATGGTCACCTCTGTGATGTTGATGACCCAGCAAATGAAGAACTCTCCTTAATTTTTGCACACAAGCAAGGTGCTCTGTCTACATGCACAGGGACAGCAGCGTCTCTCATCTTGGCCAAGGTGATGGCTGCTGTTGGTTTAAGCTAGTTGCTCTGGTCTTGCTCCAGTCTCTCATCTTCCATATTGCATATAGTAGATTCCAACAACAGAACTGACCTGACCCAAAACAAAGGAGTGGCTCCCTAAATCTCCTCGAAGTTTGCCCATAAAAATTCTAATCCTGTAATTAGTCCTAATACCCCCCTCACTGCACTTCTTCATGGTATCGGCCTCTTTCCTCACAATGAATATTAAAGATCATGTTCAATTACAGCTGTGTGCTTAAATGAACAATAACAGATTTTCTGATCATGCATCAGCCTGTAGGTAAATCATGCTATGTTGTTATGCTTGCACATGAACCCTACACAACAGCTGCTTTTGCACAAGGACGGTGATTAAGTGATTGCTCAGTGCCAACTAGAGGATCCTTCTCTTCAAACTGTCCACAAACTAAACAAACAGCAAATGATTCTGTTTCATAGCCTACGAAACATGACTGGTAGGGGCCAGCTGCATGTCCATCCTGGCCTCTTGGCTCAGTGTCTTTTGCCAGTCGTACTGAGCAGGTGTCTGGACGGTGTATCTTATTACTCCACTCAGTCCATTCGCATGTCCCTGTTGTTTGCTTCTGTTTGTACATCTGGTGTCTCGGGAGACCTGCCAGAAACAGGGTTAATGGGGGTCCCCTCGTCAGCTCCACCACAGGGCTCGGATGCTTGGGGAGGCAGGATATGGGAGTGTTGACTGCACTCAGCCCACACCATTGCTGGGAGGGTGTCGAGCTGTGGGAAAACTACTGGACACGACTCCGGGGGTGGAAGAACCCAGTCTGAGGTTCCAGGAACACCAAAGCTGGCTTGGGGGATCCCCGGGCCTGCAAGGAGGCCAGGGCCATCTAGTTCTCAGGTTCTTGGGCACCTGGGCACCACTGGGAGCCTAGGAAGAGCTGAGAACAGAGTGGGGGCCTGTAGACTGGATTTAGCCCAGGGCTGGAGGGAAAGGGAGGGAGCTCTGGCTGGGTCCCACAAGGATAGAGTCCTTGGCTTGACAGTGACTGGCTTGTCTTGGTGGTTGTGGCCAGGAGCATAGAGAGGCCTTCTACCAGGAGGTTAGACAGCAGCTCTTTAAGGGAAGGCCTTCTCCATTGCTCCCCACAGCATCAGTGAAAAGAGGCAGTCCATGGTTTTAAGGTATTTATTGTCATGGTGGAAAGTGGATGAGTAAAACCATACCCTACTTCTCAGGGTGGGCCTGAGGTTAAATATCTTTTGCAGGGAGGAATGTCTGGGAAGGAGATTTTATTAGCTAAATCCTCCAGGCCTTTAGGTACCTCATTAAAATGGAGATCTGTCTTGAGGCTACGTGGCCACAGGTCAGATCCTCTACCTATGGAGGGGCTTGAGGCGTTGCCCTTATGTGACTGATGGCCACAAGTCTATGGAGGGTTGTGGCCTGGTGCCAGGAGCCTAGTGTCTGGGAAACAGGCAAAACGCCTGCTGTTCCTTCAGGGTCACCAGGGTTTCTAACCTTAACTCAACCAGGAACCAGGCTGCCTCTTAGGGTCCTACAAGAAACTACCTGTTATACTGAATGAGTGGACAAGAGTGACTTTTCGACCTTGTGTAATTAGACTGTCATCATGTCTTAGCTTGCAAAGCTTATATGCTAGGAAGGGAGGTAAAAGCACAAGTGCCAGAGATTAGGAAAACTGTATTTTCTGTGTGGAAAAATATAACTGCTTAGGGAGGCTTCATTTCCTGACTATGTGACCCCCCTGCTTGCAGTCATCCTGCATTCCCATGCAACCTGTGGTCCCTTAGTGAGTTTGTCATAGAATTTCAGCTGTGAACACTGTGGGAAGAGGTGGTTTACATACAAGGTTGTGTGTCTACATGGTTTAATAGTTCATCTATTCACCACTGAACTCTTGCTCTAACTCCTCAAGGGCATGGACCTTGGTTTCTTCTTTGATGCCTCCCAAGAGCATAGGTATAGGTAACTATTGCATGTCCTAATCACTGAGTCAATCAGTTAAACCACCAATTTGTCTTCCGTCTTCCTCTCAGGTTGGGTGTATGAACCTTTGTTCACAAAAGTGTACTAGGAAAGGCTTGTCTCCTTGGGCCTCCAAGCAGAAAATGCAACATTTCCACACAGCATCCTCTGTCTCCCCAGGTGAGGAGAAGGTGGGGACCCCAGGTCCTTGGAGCCACTCCAGGGGAAAGGGCAATATAGAACTCATGTAATTAAACTGCTATCCTATGTCAGTTTCCAAAACTTATCAACAGGCATGGCCCATCCCAAGGGAGGGTGGAATGCACTCCTCTCTTGGACAGCAGCTCATATTATAAAGGCTGAGCATGATCTCACCCTCTAGTCCTCTGAGCAGAGGTGAGCTGAGAGACTGCTCACTTTACAAAATCTCTGTGCTAGAACCATTCATTCTCAGGTCAGATGCCTTCTTTAGAGGGTAATGGTGGACCATGGGAACAAAGACGAGGAAAGCCTGACTGAACTGAGTTCCTGCATTGCTCACAGGCTAGATCTAAGTCCTAGGCAAAATGTTTTTTTCTTGGGCTTGCCTTGAGCTTGTCATCCTCCTGCCTCGGCTTAAAAGTGTTAGGATTAACAACTTCATCTGATCTAACTTTAAAGTCTGTTTTCTTTTTAATTAATTAACTAATTAATTAATTTAAAAGACCAGGGCTGTGGCCCAGTTGGTAGTGGTTTTTTTTAGCATGCCTGAAACCCTGGGTTTGATCTTTTCAGTATTTCATAAGCCATCATGGAAGCCATTCTGGCTACATGATATCTTCAAAATAATTTTTTTTTTTGGTTTAGAAAAGAAACTAAGCTCATTGCTGGCATCTTTTCTCTGGTATATGATAGGACAATTAAGCCAAGTGCCTCTCCCTGTCCTGTCTTACAATCCCCACCCCCCAGAGTCTGAATTGCAAGAGTGGGAAAATGCTGCACTTGAATCTCTCAGAGAGGCCCTGGGTCTGCATCCTCAGAGATGGTTTACAGGGGGAGGGACTGTTCTACCAGGGTTAAGACTTGGGCTTGGGTGGTCAGGCACCCTGAGAGGAGGAAGGACACTATCAGTATATTCTGTCTCCCAGGAATTACAGGTAAAGGAAAGACATCTGTTCACACAGGGCATCTTTGGTAGTGAAGATGGTGGGGATTTACCTCTGTACTCTTTGGGAGCCCAAATGCAGGCCACAGCAGTAGCTAGAATCAGGCTTTGGGGAGGCCCATAAGAATTCAGTTAAGTGACAAGGTACAGCTTTAATAGGTAGGGGACCATGAACAGTGTGTAGTAGTCTTCACAGGCTTGTAAGGAGATGAACTTTGATTCAACCTGGTATACATTCACAGAAACGCTCTATGTGATCCCGAAATGAACTTTGGTTCCACCATACCAAGATGTTTGATGTAGCCATCAAAAGCTGGGTGCAACTTGGTGGAAAGGCTTTGTCCTGAGAATATTCATTTCTTCTTCATTTTTTTTTCATCATCTGGTCTATTATCTGACTAATAGGAGAACAGCCACCTTGTTGATATAAATTGGGCAGCTCTACGGGAAAAGGCAAAATCAGTTCCACTAATTTGAGGGCTACTCCTCCTTAATTCTGGAAGCATCTTTGTCTGGGAGGTGAAGAAAGAGGAGAGAGGGACAGTAAGAAAGGAGGCTTTGTGAGAATCTTGGGTTTGTGGAGCATGGCAGTGCCCAGCTGCTGCCTGACAATACATTCTTGGTTTCTTCTCTGGCTTCTCTTTCTCGGTTTGCCTTGCAGATGCCTCTTGTTATCCCAGGGCAAAGATGGCGCCTGCCAGAGGTTTACTCTGAGCCCTCAGCCCTTGCATGGGATGCTCTCTGCTTGCTCCCTTCTCTGAGCTCCAGACTACTCCAGCAGCTTACAGGCTGTACTTGGCTCATTGTCTGATAGCCTCCCCCTCCCACTGAACTGCACCAGCAATTGGCTCATTGTTTGATAGCCTCCCCCTCCCACTGAACTGCACCAGCTGGCAGGGTCCATGCTTTTGAGCTGCTTCCTTATTCCCAGGGCCTGTCATGAAACCTGGCATACAATAGCTCTCAATAGATATTAAGTAGGCCATCTCTGCACCTCAGACATGAGTCTAGTATGGTGGAGAGGCTCCACCCAGCAGCTGTCTCACAGACCCACAGCCAAACAGTGAATGGAGCTTGGGGACTCCTATGGAAGAGTTGGGGGAGAATCGAGGGCCCCAAAGGGGACAGGAACTCCACAGGAAGATCAACAGAGTCAACTAACCTGGACCCTTGGGACTCTTAGAGTCTGAACCACCAACCAAAGAGCACCCATGGATAGAACCCAGACCAACCTGCTTATATGTAGCACGTATGCAGCTTGGTCCTCATGTGGGTCCCAAACAACTGGAGCGGGGGCTGTCCCAAAAGCCCCTGTCCATGGGATATGTTCTTCTAGCTGGACTGCCTTGTCTGGCCTCAGTGGGACAGGAAACTCCTAGCCTCACAGAGAGTTGATGTGCCAGGGTTGGGGAATACCAGGGGAGCCTCCACCCTCTCAGAGAGAGAAGGGAGGGGAATGGAGGGAAGGATGGTGAAAGCAGGTCCAGTAGGGGGGCAGTGAGCAAGAAATACAGAATAAATAAATAAGTGAATAAATAAATAAATGAATAAATGGGAAAATGTGTATGCAGTCTTTTGGTCACAGTTGTCCTTGTAATGTGTCTTATTACAAAACCTGTTACCACCTTAGTTTATAGAGAATCTGTTCACTTTTTCCTTTCTGGACTGCACTTTCGAAACATTTCTTGGAGAAGATGAAGTGTACAACTTTTTAAAATGTAAAAAAAAAATTAAGTAGCTGCTTGAAGGAATAAACTATTAACTGGTGGAGCCAACAAACAGAGTCCTGTCAAATGGCGAAAGACAGTTCTTAGCTTTCAAGGGTGGGGGCCACCACTAGGTGAGCGTGTGTTTATACCCACAGAGAAGTGAGAGAGCTTTATGGGAGAACAGAGGGAGCTCAGCATGCCCAGATTGAGGCTGTTAGTCTGGGGAGCCTGGAAGTAGGGTAAGTGGAAACATGGCAACCTATGTGGTCAGCCAGGGTGTATATTTGGTTCTTCCTGATTGTTCTTCAATTGACAATGAGGTAAAAACCAGGAAAGCTGTTAGGTCTTCTTAATCAGGTCCTTGCCATTTGGGGTCAGTTGTGGCAGGTATTATTGTTTGGCTTCCTGGACTGATTAACTGAAATTGATTGCTAACATTCATGTCTACATTTTAGATATCACACTGATCCCGTGGACCCACTACCTTAGGTGGTTGGTTGACCTTCTGAGCTGTTGACTATGGGTAAAGGGTTTGTTTCCTGCACCCACTCCCCTGGGTCCTGGGTTAACTCCCAGGGCTGGCTATGGTGGATAGCAGGCTCTGGTGGACTTTTTG
This sequence comes from Rhynchomys soricoides, assembly GCA_019843965.1. Taxonomy (NCBI): domain Eukaryota; kingdom Metazoa; phylum Chordata; class Mammalia; order Rodentia; family Muridae; genus Rhynchomys; species Rhynchomys soricoides. The sequence continues at coordinate 588,934 of JADRCH010000251.1, read as the reverse complement.
GGTTGGCTACTACAGATTTCAAGCCATAGTTCTGAGCCAATTGTGCATCATGATTCTAAATAGAAACATGTAAATGAAGTGCATCCTTTATTTCCCATGATACCTTTCCAGGCCAATGTATCAGCTAATTTTTTACTATTGTGACCAAGCACCTGAGAAGAGACTTAAGGGACAAAGGGTTTATTCTGTCTCACAGTTGGAGAGGACACAGATTGTCCTCAGAGGGAGTCATGTGGTGGGAGCATGAGTCAGCTGGTCACTTCTGTCCAGAGTTGGAAAGGAGAGAGACCAATGCTGCTGTTCACTTTCTCTTCCCCCCTTTTTATTCAGTCTAGGACTCAGTCCACTGGATGGTGCTGCTCACATTCATGGTAGGTCTTCATCTTCAGTTAAATCTCTAGAGAGAAATACCCTAGAGAAAAATATGCCTAGAAGTGTGTCCCCTAAGGATTCCAGATCCAATCAAATAAAAAATTAACTGTTACCGATACACAACAATAAACCCAAATAAACATGGCCTTTAAACTTCAACAATGCCGGGCAGTGGTGGCGCACTCCTTTAATCCCAGCACTTGGGAGGCAGAGGCAGGCGGATTTCTGAGTTTGAGGCCAGCCTGGTCTACAGAGTGAGTTCCAGGACAGCCAGGGCTACACAGAGAAACTCTGTCTCAGACAAAACTAATAAAATAAAATAAAATAAAAAAAATAATAATAAAATAAACTTCAACAATAAGTTTTACCTAAAATAGACCCCCTATATACTAAAAACCAACCCTGCTTGATCAGTAAACAAACTGTAGCATAAAATGACTATAAATCTCTAACTAAGCCACTTAGATTTAGCCAATAATAGCAGTTGAACTTCAAACCAACTAGAAGCTAAAAGCTGCCCGAATGCACCTATACATGGGCCTATGTCATGACTTAGTGGGTAAAAGTGCCTGCCACCAAACCTAATGACCTGAGTTCAATCCTGGGACCAACATAGTAGAAAGAGAGGATTTACTCCCAGGAATACCCCCCAATTGTTCTCTGTCATTTATATACACCTGGCAACCACTTGTGCATGTATGACTAGCTGCTTGAAGCCTGGGTTTTTAGGCCTAATCTCCTGAACTGCCAATTTGAAGACGTCATGGAGTCAGCCTGTTTTATCAGCTCTTGTGCTCCCAAGCTGGTGTTGTCCTCTGTATCCTATGCATGGCCTGTTGTGGCATTTTTTCTATTGAAAACCTGGTGTGAGTTCAGCTCTGAACCCCCAGATTGGCTGGCTCAGGGTGTAGGCCCGATCTGCAACAGGCAGCATGTGTGCCAATTCTAGGCTTCAGTTGCCATGGTGTGAGTGACTGGGAGAGTGGGGATAGGCTGCCCGGTGTCTGACCTAGACTCGAAAACATGGAAAGGTAAGCACAGGTGGGCAGTTGCCCAAGCTCTAGATGCCTGGATCAGATCGCCATGCCAGAGAGAAACAACATGCCAGATCGCATGTTGGAAATCCAGCTGCAGCATTTAGCCCCACAGCTGGGCTGTGTCACAGCAAGCAATTGAGCCATGTGCTGGGAGAGAGCCTCCGTGAAGCTCTCTGTACTGCGGGCTCTGATGCTATGGTACCATGCAGTTTTTGGAAGCCTACACCCACACTGAGGTTGGCTGGTCCCAAGCAGTGTCTGACTTTGTTCTGCAGTAGCTTCAAAGCTCCACATATTTGGGGAGGACTTTGTCTCTCTACCTTGTAATTTGTCTCATACAGTTTGGTTTTATGCCCATTGTAAGGGGCACCAAAACGTAGTCAAAAGCAATTTAAACTCATCTCCTGAATATGTTACAAGAAAATGTAACTCAGGCTATGGTTATTTTATTTGGCTTTAAAATTACTGGGGTATATCTGCTTTTCTATCTGCTGACCTAGCTACCTCTCCAACAGTGTTCCCCCAAATACTTGCTATTTCTCCTGGCCATGGCTCATGGTCCATCTCCTCTCATCACAGCTTCCTCCTCTCCTCTAGTTCTTGTTATGCTCAACCTTGGGGTCCCCACAGACCACCAAAGACCACAAGGAGTCCAACTCGTAAGCAAAAGCAGAGTCTATTCAAGCTCAAGCTCGGACAGCCCCAACTTCTCCAACACTGTGGATGGCTGTGGAAGGGTGCTGAGCTGGTGTCAGCCTTGCCTTTTATACAGTTTAAGCTGGGGAAGAGACTTTCCAATTTGACAGTTACATAATTGGTTGGCATTTTAGAAAGCACAGTTTGCGTAAGAGTTTAGCTAACATCATAAACTTTGCTCTAACTCGAGTCATTTGTCCTGGACATGACACTGGGCATTTCTGCTTATCAAGGGTGGAGTGGCTATTACTTGGGAGGTATCTTGGTTCCTGGAACAAGCTGTGGCTTTTCCAGTTACCAAGTTCAAATTGAGGACAGGCTGAATATAAGATGGAGTTTGAACACAAAATAGAATTAGCTGGCTTGGTCCTTCATTTCCTCCTCCTCCTCTTCCTTGTGTTTCCTCTCTTCTCTCCCTTCCTCACCCCTAACCAGGTAACTCAAAACCCACCTATATCTAATCTCTCCTGTAGTTGGTTGTAGCCAATTTTTATTTAACCAATAGTTTTACATCAAGAAACAAGTTTTATAAAACAAAAGCTTGTAAAGATGAGAATTCCATCACTCCTAGGCCTACACCTGGTACAGAATTTAGCATTACAATACATAGCAACAGACCAAACCTCAACACGCAGGTTGAGGCTCACATGACAGGGGATGATTCTCTTGCCCAGTGGAGGATCTTGGAGTCTGTGACCACATCCTAAATGTATAAACCACAGAGAGATAAATAAAACTTTCTCTGACTTCAATATCTTACTAACTGATGAATAAGGATGGTATGGGACCTGCATGCTAGTTCAGTTGGTCATGCCTTTTGCTCTGTGTAGTGGTTTTGAAGAGGTCAGCTCAGGAACATGGGAAAATTCCACCAGACCCCTCAGCACATAGGTACCCCTTCCCTCCTGGAAAAGACAGGTTAGAGAGCACATAAGCTGGAAGGGGAGGTTGATTAAGCCCCTACTACCTCATTCCCTAAAGACCAATCAGTTTAAAAGTCACACTGTTCTGCCAATCACATTGTGCCTAATGGCTGCTGCTCTAAAAACTGTATAAAAGCTCACTGAATGGGCTGCATGTGGGCCATTCTCCCCCGCCGTGGTATGCAGGAAAACCCCAGCATGCTGGATCAATAAATTCCTCTTGCATTTTGCATGGATCCCCAACTCCATGGAGTTCACTGGGGGGGGGGGGTCTTCCAGAAAGTTAAGGCTCCCCCGAGTCTTACATTTGGTGCATTGGCTAGGAAGAGACCCCCTCTGGGAACACACTAGAGAGTGGTGGATCAGAGGAATGTCTCAAGCAGGTACCAAAGTTGTTTGTCTCACTGTCAGAGTCTGAGTCTGTAAGTCTGTTTGAACTTTCAGTTTGCTTGCAAGTGTCGGGAGGGCATGCTCAGAAAGCCTACAGTGTCTGGTGTGGTCAAGGGTGGTGGGCAGATGTGCCTTAAAATCTGGAGTATCTGGAGGATACTCCAGAGATCCTGAAAGGAGCCAGGGAGGCTCAACTCCTTGTGAAAACAGCAAATCTTGCTGTAACCTGGTTTATCTGGCTTCTGCCATATCAGCAGGGGTTCATGGTTTGGCTAGGTGCAGCTGGAGCCTGCCAAGCAAGTCTGTTTTCCATTCATAGAAGAGACAACCTGTCTTTAACCAGGCCCATGGAAGGGGCGAATTGTGTGTTGATTGTCTTTCTCTGTGTTCTTGAACCTGGATGCCTGCACGTGGCAGGGTAGAGCTGTCTATGTGTTGATTGTTTTCCTCTGTGTTTGTTGGTATCTTGTTCTGTGTTCTTGCACTTAAACTGACAACATTTTTTTTTTTTGGGACATTGGACAGACTGAATCTACCCCATTAAATATCCTAGTTAACCACTGGAGAGAAGATAGGGAAAGAGGAGAAAACTTGTCAGTACCACACAGACCAAGTGCCCTATATAGTTACTTGAAATAACCTAGTGGAGGATCCACCTCCCCCCTCATAGATAAAAGCCTTTCTTTCTCCAAGACCCGCCTCACAGGTTCTGGCCATCAGGAAGAAGGAATCGTGGGTGAAGAGATCTGGACCTGAGAAGAAGTTGATCTTCCAAGACCCTTCAACAGCGGACCTGTTGCTCTAAGACCCTCCTCCGGGCACCATCGATTGACCAGGCTGTTGTTGACAGTGGGCTTTCCCTGACTAGACCTGACTGGGACTTTTATATGGCAAAAGGTAAGGGGCTTCTGAAGGTCCACCACCCGACTCCATTGGCAGGTCTCAAGGGGGCCACATGACAACCCACAAATCTGACCAAGGTACACGAGGTTAGGCGGAGATGAGTCACCTGCAGCCTTTCTAGAGTGCATACCGTCAGTATACACCCTATGACCCCAGCAGCAAGGTGCACAGAGCTAGTAGAGATATCAGGGAAAAGCTTCAGAGGCTAGAAAGACGTACAGGACAAGTCATTGAGGGATTTAGTGCAAGTTGCTGAAAAAGTCTACCATAACAGGGAGACAAAGGAGAAGAAGGAGCAGAAAAAGAGAAAGGAAGGAAAGCAACAGGGAAGGAATCTACCGAGAGTCCTGGCTACGGAGTTAGGGAAAGCAGAGAAGAGAGACAGAAAAGGACCAGTGCGCATACTGCAAGGAGAAAGGCCTCTGGGCCCGAGAGTGCCCTAACAAATGGAAGCCAGGAGCAGGAAATCCCAGGCCTTGGCAACCAAGTGACAAAGGTGTTAGCCCTGGGTGAAGACAGTAATTATGGGAGATGGGGTTTGGACCTCCTCTCCGAACCCAAGGTAACTCTGAGAGTGGAGGGGAAACCCACTCAATGTTTGGTGGACACAGGGGCTCAAAACTCGGTCCTCCAAGCCAATGGCCCTGTTTATAAAAAGAAGATCTTGGGTCCAAGAAGCCTCTGGCACCAAAATGTATTCATGGACTATCCAAAGAACAGTGGACCTTGGGATGGGCCAGGTATCTCATTCATTTAGGGTTACCCCAAGCTGTCCCTACCCTCTATTGGGGCAAGACATACTCTCCAAAATGGGGGGGACATTTCCTGCCCCACAGGCCGAAACTAACTGTCCCAGAAGGAGAGACCTCTCCAACTGACCCCTGCCAAAAGCAGAGGCTACCTGGTTTGCAGATAGGAGCAGTTTTCTCCATAAAGGTCAGAGACGAGCAAGTGCTACTGTGGTGGACAGCACAAATGTCATATGGGCAGAACCTCTGCCCCTCCCCTGGCACCTCTACCCCCTGGCACGTTGACACAGAAAGTGGAGCAAATTGGTGGAGCCTCACCAAGACCTTGGAACTTGAAGCCAGCAAGAAGGGATAGCAGGTATGCCTTTGCCACAGCCCACATCCACGAGGCTATATGTCAAGAGAGAGAGGACTGCTTACATCAGAGGAAACAAACAGGAAATCTTGGATCTCTTGGATGCCCTAATAAAGTTGGCAACTGTGAGTGTTATTCACTGCCCAGGACATCAGAAGAGAAGAGACTCAGTGGCCTGGGGCAATAACCAGGCAGATCAAGTGGCTCAAGAAGTGGCTATGCAGGAGCCTATCCTGGTTATGGGCCTGCACGAAACCCCTGCTGGGAAATAGGACTGGACTAAGGGGTGGTCTCACTTAGAATTTATGGAAGAAGAAAGGACTCAGATTGCTAGCCACCCTACCATTACCTAGAGAAGGAAGGGCAATGGTGCACATAAGAAAGAAAACTATACTCCCCAGAAAGCAAGCAAAAGACTTACTAGGCCAAATGCACAGATGGACTCATTTAGGGGATTAAAAAGCTTGTCCAAGCAGTTAAGGGACCTAAAGTATATATAATAGGACTCAGGTTTGGGACCAGCAAGTGAATGCTTAGGCAGCCAAGAGTAAACAAGGCAAAAGACCTAAGGGAGAACAGCCTTCTCTATCCCAGAGTTCTCTCTCCCTACTGGAACTGCCACCTTCTATTTCCTGCCTCAATTCATTGGTCAATCATCTTTTTTATTGACAGGTGATGCTTCTATATAGTACACAAGAGATTCTCGGCAGATCCATCATGGCTTCCACGGGGCGAGTTGCAGTCTTGCTGCGTCTCAGCAGCCGCCACACGGCCGCTCCTCACGACAGGACAAGTATTCGGTGCTTTTGCCCACCTACAACCTGGATGGGAGAACCTGCCGCTCATCGTGTGGCTGCTGGTGAAGAGCCTCTCCGAGAGTGCAATCAACTACGAAATTATAATCATAGGAAGCCTAGATGGGACAAGAGAAGTTGCTGAACAACTGGAAAAGATCTATGAGCCAGACAGAATTCTCCTAAGACCACAGGAGAAAAAGCTGGGCCTCGGAACTGCCTGATTCATAGAATAAAGCATGCCACCGGAAACTATGCTATCATTATGGATGCTGACCTCTCGCACCATCCCAAATTTATTCCTGAATTTATCAGGAAACAAAAGGAGGGTAATTTTGATATTGTCTCTGGAACTCGCTACAAGGGGAATGGGGTGTTTAAGGATGGGATTTGAAAAGAAAGCTAATCAGCCGTGGGGTCAACTCAGATTTTGCTGAGACTGGGAGCATCGGACTTAACAGGAAGTTTCAGATTATACAGAAAAGATGTTCTACAGAAATTAATAGAAAAATGTGTCTCCAAAGGCTATGTCTTTCAGATGGACATGATTGTTCGAGCAAGACAGATGGATTACACCATTGGTGAGGTTCCAATTTCATTTGTGGATCGAGTTTATGGTGAATCCAAGTTGGGAGGAAGTGAAATAGTCTCATTCCTGAAAGGGTTATGGACTCTCTTTGCTACTACATAAAAGAAATTATTCACTTATGCTTCCCGTGTTCATTTCAACTAAAAGTAAGAGAAGCCCGGGTCACTGATTTTTATTAATGTTCTCTTAACACACGAGCCACAGGTAAGATGCATTTAATATGGATCTTTTCTCTGGAGAAACTCCATTTTATATTTCAAATTAAAATTTAAAGTTCTTGGTTTAGTGAGCAATGTCCTCAATTTTCATGTACATTGTACTGTATTAATTCCTATAAATAAATGTATATAGGTTTTGCATAAAAAAAGAGAGATTCTCTCTACATTTTCCCCTTTTAGTCCAATAAAAACCTCTTTCTCTTTCAATAATAAGCCACTAACAATTATGAAAAGTGGAAAGTAAGATTACATTCACAATGTCCAACCCATATGTGTTTGCCAACCATGGAGAGCGTCTTCTAATATCATACTCATACAAAAGAATTCTGAAAACAATATTTTAAATAAGGCACTATATTAGGCCATGCCTTAGGTAACAAGGAGGACAATGGGATTCCAGGCTAAAAAGAGCCCATTGGCTGAACAATTTCATTAATTGCTCTCAGATCTATCAATACCCTCCATTTGCCTGGTTTCTTTTTAGTGACAAATACGAGAGAATTACAAGGGCTGATGGACTCTTCTATATGTTGAGCCTCCAGTTGCTCTTAGACTAGCTGTTAGTACCTGCAACTTTTCTTTTGTCATAAACCATTGTTTGCCAAACAGGTTTGTCAGTTTGGCACTTTAGTGGTAGAGCAGCAGGTAATCTACCAGTAATGGCTCCCACATATAAAGTTGAAGAGTCAGCCGCTGCTATGTCTTGCTTATTTAGACAATTTTTAACTGTCTTTGATAACATTTTAAACTACCTTCATTAGGAAGAGCTCCTCTTTTATAGCCTATATATAAAGTTGGGGAAACGCTAATCTGTGATTCCCACTGTTCCAATAGATTTCTTCCCATAGACTGATGGCTCTATTTGCCACACATGGCCTTAATTTTCATATTTGACTTTCTGGTTCTACACATTCAATGCATTTTAGACTTTGCTTTACCTGAGACAATGATGCAATTCCTAAGAGCTGTTTAGATGCCCTTTGACATGGCCAAGCTGCATTCCAAGAATTCTGTGATATTATAGTTACATCTGCTCCAGTCTACAAATCCTTCCATCTCAATTCCATCAAACTGTAACTGTAACTTTGGTCTCTTGTCTCTTATCATTTATAGTAGCTCACCAAAATATCTAATTCTTGGTATCTTTAGAATCTCCTGTTTTATCCATACAAGCAAATTATCTCTATTAAATGGTTTATTTACATTTTGAGCAGCTCTGTTTGTCCTATCAGGCCTTGATTTTTCTAGTTGTTTTTCAGAATAGCCTTTCTTTGGAGTGGCTAATGTTGGTTTTTATTGGGCCTTGAGTGAAGTCCATTAGTTTTCTGACATTAAGGAATTGCCTCGAATACATTTGGTTGACCTACATTCATGAGCCTTATGTCTGGTCCTTCCCCATCTTCTACATTTCACAGCAAACTTTGTCCCTGAATAATGATGATAATAATAATTGTTGTCATTATTATTTTATAGAAGAATATATTCATAGGAACTGTTTGTCTTCAGTCCTTTAGGGAATGACCTGATTTCTCACAGCCACAGAAATAGACATTTTGAGTTTTTATATCTCCTGTAATTGTCTGTACGACCATACCTGAATTGTGAGCATCAGATTCTATAGTGCTTTTGATCCATTCACAAACAGATGCAGGTCTAGCCTTAAAAGGTCTAGTAACTTTTTTGCTTTCACATTAGCATTTCAAAGGCTGAGGCTTCCTTTAAAATTTCTCTAGCAGTTGGATCTGATTGCACTCTATGCAGAGCTGTAGTTAATCTTTGTCCAGTGAAAGATTCATCTGAACACTGGGTTATCTTTGCAAATGATTCCGCTTGTCTCTGTTATTCAGCTTTGTTCCAAGCATTTAAGGCTATTGTACAACATTCTTCTAGGACAGCATCATCAAGGGTAATCTGTACTCTCAATTCAGAATACAGATATTCACCTAGACAGCAATGCCTCTAGTCCTGTATCATTGCTCCATGCTTGAAGCCTCATCCTTCCACCGTGCTAGTCATTGTAATTGAAGGCCAGGCTCTAAGATGGCTGTCATCAAATCTCTCCAATCTTTTGGAATTATATGCTTTTGTATGGCCAAGTTATTAAGTATCTGTTTGACGTATGGTGAATGTAAGCCATAGGTCATTATTGATTCTGTAAATCTTTTTAAATATTGTGTCTCTATAGGTTGCCATGCATATTCTTGATAACCCTGTAGATATCTTGATCTCCTTCTAAATCCATGAACAAGGCTAGGGAAATCATTTCAGATTTATTTAGATTTAGAGTGCCTTTTTGCAGTCTTGTGACAAGGTGGTGCTGTAGGTTCTGACCTTCTTGTCTCTTAGTATATCCCTCAATTTTATTTATAATTTTTTCTACTTTTTTTCTTCCAAGGCTTGTCTCCATTTTTCATCTTATTCCTATTCTTGTATCTCTATCATCTTAGTGCCTTTATTCTTATTTATAAACTTTTCTAATTTTATTATAAGGCTTGTCTAATTATTCATTTTTCTCTGTTTCTTGTATCTCTATCATCATAGTATTATCCTCATTTGTATGTATAAATTTTTCTAATTTGGACTACCAACATGATACTAATCATAACTGGCAATGTGTCAGCTCCAATTAGGTCGCTGTCTTAGTTAGGGTCTCCAACCTAAATGACTGTGAAGAGACACCATGACGAAAGCAACTCTTATAAAGGACAACATTTAATTGGGGCTGGCTTTCAGAGGTTCAGTCCATCATCGTCAAGGTGGGGACATGGTAACATCCAGGGAGACACAGTGCTGGAGACAGAACTGAGATTTCCACATCGTGATCCAAAGGCACCCAGGAACTGGGTGGAGCTTCTGCACTAGAAGCCCTCAAATCCTGTCTATACAGTGACACACTTCTTCCAACTAGGCCACATCTCTCAATGTGCCAAGCATATCCCATGGGCCAAGCATATTCAAACCGTCACAGTCACCTATCTCTTTCTCTTTTATTTCTATCCTTAAACCATTTAAAATAACATTATATAGAGTCTGGAAGCTCTGTGTCACTGTGCCTCTCATCTTTATGTGCCTTATGTCTTTAAATTTATTTCATTCTCTATTCTTTACTGACAACACTCATGCATTGGTTCATCTTACATTGCATTGCTGAGCTTCATTTGTGGTAACATCATAGAGAGAAATTTATCAAACACACACACACACACACACACACACACCATTATTTTTAATATGTTTTACTAGCTCAATGACTGAGCTTTTCCCAAACTCCACATTGTTAACCCACTTTCCCCTCTGATATTCCTGAGTTTTCACCTTTTAAAATTTATATTTCAACCACTCTGGAAATCAGTTTGGTGGATCCTAACAAAATTGGACATAATACTACCTGAGGACCCAGCTATTCCACTCCTGCGCATACACCCAGAGGATGCTCCAACATGTAATAAAGACACATGTTCCACTATGCTCATAGCAGCCATATTTATAATATCTAGAAGCTGGAATCAACACAGATGTCCCTCAACAGAAGAATGGATACAGAAAATGTGGTACATTTACACAATGGAATACTACTCAGGTAATAAAAACAATGACTTCTAGAAATTCACAGGCAAATGGATGGAACTTGAAAATATTATCCTGAGTGAGGTAACTCAGTCACAAAAGAACATGGTATGTACTCACTGATAAGTGGATATTAGCCCAAAAGTTTGGAACACCCATGATTCAATTCACAGATCATATTAAGCCTAAGAAGAAGAAAGACCAAAATGTAGATGCTTCAATGTTTCTTAGAAGGATGAACAAAATACTCACAGGAGGAAATATGGAGACAAAGTGTGGAGCAGAGACTCAAGGAAAGGCCTTCCAGAGACTGCCCCACCTGGAGATATATCTCATATATAGCCATCAAACCCAGACGTTATTGTGGATGCTGGGAAGTGCTTGCTGATGAAATCATGATAAGCTGTCTCCTGAGAGGCTCAGGCAGAGCCTGACAAAACAGAGGTAGATGCTTATAGCCAACCATTGGGCTGAGTGTGAGGTCCCAGATGGAGGAGTTGGGGAAGGGACTAAAGGAGCTGAGGGGGTTTACAGCCCCATGGAGAGAGCAACAGTGTCAACTGACCTGACTTCCAGATGCTCCAGGAGACTGGACCACCAACCAAAGAATACACATGGAGGGACCCATGGTGCTGGCTGAATATGTAGCAGAGGAGGGTCTTGTTAGCCATCAGTGGGAGGAGAGGCCCTTGGACCTGAGGGTGTTTGATGCCCCAGTATAGGAGAATGCTAGGGAGGGAAGACAGGCATGGGTGGGTGGGTGGGTGGGGGAACACCCTCATAGAGGCATGGGAGGGGGATGGGATGGGGGTTTCCAAAGGGGAAAACATTTGAAATGTAAATAATGTAAATATCCAAAAATTAAAAAATAATAATAATCTTTAAAAATTAAAGATGGAAAATGATTGGGGAAAAAAATCTATATTTCACCTCTGCTACTACAGACACAATCAGGGAAGTGGCCCCTGGGGCCACTTTCCCGAATTCTTACATGTCAGCAGGCTCTTAGGTCTGACCTCTGAGTCTCTGGAGAGAAAAAGGGTGTTAAACTTGGGTGATGTACTGGTAGAGTCAGTAATTAGATGACAACAGGAGAATGGTGTTTAGCAACAGAAGGGTTTTGGACATCCCAGACTTGGGGGTCTACCTGAGAAGCTGGCAAAGGAAACAACATGTTAGAACTAGTAGGTTGAGTGGCTAGGAGGAGGAGGAGAGGGGTTGCTGGTGAGCTCTGATTTAGGCGAATGGGGGGAGCAAAAGAAATAGGCTTCCAACTTAGCTAGAAGATCCTTTCCCAGTAATAGGACAGGACACATTGACACTACCTAAAAGGTGTCAGTGAGAGGAACACCCCTAAAAATGCAGCTAAGTGGTGGGGTTTGGTGAGTAAGGTAAGGTTGTCCTCCTATCCCAAAAACAGGGGAATAAGGAGTGGTGGATCCCCAAAACTCTGTCAGGACTGAGTAAGTGGCCCCAGTGTCCAAGACAAAGGAGATGGGCTGCCCACATACCATGATGACTACCTGGGGCTCCTTGCTGTTGATGGAAGTAGTCCATCAAGGTAGTCAAGGGAGCTTGCACCTCTTCAGTCATCCATAGACAAGCCTAGGAGATCAGCTGAAGGGTTACCTGGGAGTGATGTCCCTCTATCCTGAGCATCATAGTGAGGGCAATCGACAGCCCAATGCCCCTCCTGATGGCATCCTTTATATGGCCCTTTTGGATTGCAGGGGTTGGGGCAATCCCTTGCCCAATGACCTTGTTGACTACATTTGCAGCAGAAACCTGGTGGTCCCTGAGCCTTAGAAGACCTGGAAGCCCAGGCAATGGCTAGGGCTTTTTGCATATCCTTGGGGTCATATGGTATTTTTGTGTGGGGGCCTTTTCATCTCTCTGATGTTACACTTTGAAGGCCAACGCCAAGACTTCTGCCTGTGGAGTTAGGGGTTCCCCCTCCAAACATCTAAGTTTGGCTTTAATGTCAGGAAAGCTCTGGGGGAAAGAAGTAGGGTCATCAGGAGTCGCTTACCTTCTGGGTTTGCAGGGTCTAAATTAGTGTATTGTAATAGGGCCTTTGTAAGGTGCTCTAAATTTGAGATGGGTTTTCTTGTTTATCCTGAATGACCTCTTGGAGTTTTTCAAAATTTGCTAGTTTTGGGGCTTTCCTACAGAGACCATCCAGGAGGCAGGTTATGAATATATCTCTGACTAAAATACCACCTGGGGAATTATAATTCCATTGAGGATCCTGGTCAGGAACTGTCTCAGATCCGATTGGATATGTTCCATCTGTTTGATGAGTTTTATCTGCATCCCAAACTTGCCTGAGCTTGTCAGGAAGTAAATTATTACTGAGACTCAAATGTACATCATGGAAAGTCAAGCTATAAGACAGAATAATATACCTAAGTTCTTTAATAAAGGCAGAAGAATTAGAGGTATAGGATCCCAGTCTGTTTTCTATTTGAGAAGTTCACTTAGCGAGAAAGGGACATGTACTCTGATTAGACCATCTGCCCAGCAACTTCCCTTAAAGGAAGGACATGATGTTAGGTTAGGTTGTGTCAGGGGAGACGTAGGGGGTTTAGTTGAAGACTAGAATGAGTAGACTTAGAATGAGTGGTGGGAGGGCTGAAGGTAGGTGCCAGTGCAGATGATCAGAGCAACCTACAGCTGGCACAGGAGGAGGTATGAGTCTGGAGAGGTTGAGCAAGGAGGCTCTGGGGAAGTCTGGTGTGAAGAAGAAGCTGAAGAGGCTGGGGTTTTAAAAGAGTTTGTAGAGACAAGTCTGCAGCTGTAAGGGGGCGGCTGTTAGCTCGAGGATTGTAGTGTCATCTGGTAGAGGTTTCATAACTAGAAGAAGTTGAGTTGAGGGACAAGAATAAAGAGAGGGTTTGGAGTGAAGATCGGCAAAAGCTTGGGCATAATGGACCTCTTTCCATTTACCGGACTGCCGGTAGTGTGTATGAAGTTCCCTTAAAATGTTAGGATCAAATGTGCCACTAAGTGGCTATTTGGAGCTGTTGTCTAAAGGGTGCTGAATCCAGACCTAATTGCAAAGGTCTGTAAGTGTGGATACCCTCAAATTGAGTATGAGTTTTAGAGATTTGAGATTTTTCAGGAAACATCCCAAACCTGGAGGCATGGCCGAAGATGATGAGATGCCCACTGGGTGGTGGGGGATGTTATTGAACTCTTTGTACTGGTGTCCTGAGAAAAAATCAATAACTAATAAACCACAGCCAGGTCCAGACATACCGGATCATCATGCAGATGCTAGTGGCTAATGAGTCCCAGACTCCCGGGAAAAAAAATTTACCTAAGCTTAGGATTTTTCTAAGGCAACAAGAGAAAACCCACTTCTGAGATCAGATGATGTCAGGTGCATTCAGGGATGGCCCAAGGGGAGGGGAGAGAGAGAGAGAGAGAGAGAGAGAGAGAGAGAGAGACCTGTGGCAGTAGTAGCTTTAAGATGGGGCCATGGTTATGCTTATGTATCTACAGGAAATGAAAAATATGTGACCAACAAAACTTATAAAGATGAGATGTGATGAGGGAAAACCCCTTATCACCTGAGACAAAAATGTCTTCACAACACGTATTACCCAGGTGATTCACAGACTGTCTCGGTTATTCATTTCTCAAAAATATGCATGTGAATCAACATCAAAAGGGCTAGCCCTGTGAGACTGAGACTACACATAGAGAGTCAATCACAGAGAGACTGAACAACACATAGACTTGACAGCCAACACTTAGACTGGACAACAAATGCTACAGCTAGTTTGGAGGGGGGTGTTTTGTTTTGTTCAGATTAACCAATTTTTCCCTTGAGCCCCAAACAGGAATCCTCACCTCAATTCATCACAAAGCAATTATAAGACCATTGTCCTGATCCCTTAAGTTGAGATGGATAGGGTTGGTTATTTGATGTGTTCTGGTTATTAACATCTAGGGTGGTAGGTTTAAATTATTGTATATTTATAGAAATTTAAGGTTGTCTTGGGTTTGTTTTTTGTATACCAATAAGAAATTAAGGTTATTTTGTTTTTATTATATATTGATAGAAATTTAAGGTTGTTTTATTTGAATTATTGTATAGTGATAGGAATTTAATGTTTTTCTGTTTTAATTATTGTATAGTGATAGGAACATAAGGTTGTTTCATTAGACTATATTGTGCATAAGCTGTTTAAAATATGATGTAAAGTTCTAGTTTTAAGGTTTTTATGATTATTTTATTGTATGTAGATTGTTCATGTTAGAAAAAAGGCAATTTTAAAACAAAGAGGGGATATGAAGTGGTAATTTTGGTAATTTCTGGCTGTTTCATGTGGTGCAGACTCACATAATGTTTTGCTGAGGCAAGACCCATGAGAGGACACTTGATGGTTGGAAAGAGCATAAGTAGGACTCAATGGACAGCCACAGGTCACTTGCTTGCATAGATGGCTGTGCATCTCTCTGTTGGTCTTGTGTCTTTGCTGGTCTTCACTTTGTTGAAAGAAGCACAGCAGAGAACTCCTGCCATTCCAGCTGGTCCTGGTTACTCCCACTTACTCATGCCAATTCAGAGGAGACCTGGTGGTTTCTGCTGGATTGTGCAGCCATTGCTGATTTGTGTTTGGTGATACTTTTGAACTAGACTGCTGGTATCCTAACAAACGGAGATTGGAATCACTCCAAAGAACTACTTTTAACAGGTTCATCTCTCCTTATCCTAGTTACCATCTTTTCTCCCCTACTTTTGGGCAGTTGGATAGAAGTGGGTTCAAAGTGTTTAGAGTAGGTTTTGGAAAATCCAAGCCTATAGGTCTCTGTCCAAAAAAACAAAGTCATAGACACCAAGGTAACATGTAAGCTGTCTCGGGAGAACAGACCATCAAATAACAAAGGGAAATGCTCCAACAGTGCTTCAGAAAGGATCCCAGTGTGAGGCCCACAAATGTCACTGGTAAAGGGACAGAGATACAGGTCCATACTTACACCTAACTATGAAGAATCAGCCAGCCTCATCTTAGGCTTAAAAGCCATCTCATAGTAAAGACAAATGAGGTTCATTCCTGTTTATGATTAAATTTATCAAGTATTGGGTTATGCCTCACCTATGACCTTAACTGCAAATGGTTCTGTACTGCCTATTCTGGGAGATGGCAACCATGTCTTTGTTTTGAATATTGTTTTTAACTGTAGGGGTCTGTGATTTGTGAAGAATGATACCCCAGACTCAAGTAATATACAATAGCAAGGAGCATTTGTTGATTCTGCAGTGAACCTGCACACAGGGTTCTACCATACACCAGGATGGAAGAAAGAGGTGTGGACATTGCAGAGGCAATTTAAAGTCTGTTAGGTGAGAAGTGGGGGACTTTTACCTTTCTTTCCCTTGATTGGTTGGCTCTGTCTCCAGGGATATGGGTGCCTTTGTGATTGGTTAAGGCTCTGGAGGATTTGGGGGCACTTTTGTGATTAACTGTACTTGGCTCAAGCTAGATGGTGGGGCAACTTCTACAGCTCCTGATTGGCTACCCATGAGGGCTGTTTTTTCCCTGAAATTGACTTGTTTGGACTTTTCCATTTCTGGGAAACAGAAACTTAGGCCTAATCTCCCAAACTGCCAGTTTGCAGCCTGTCATAGGGTCCGCTTGGCTCTGGCTAACTCAGTCCTCTCAACCATCTTTCTACCTTACCTTTGTTTCAAAATGTTACATGACCACTTGTGACTATCTTGTTCTGCCCACCTTACAACCATGTCTTTGTTTCAGGAGGGACTAACTTGTTACGCTTGCATTCTGTTCTGCTCCTGTAACCCTACTTACGCTGTGCTCCAAATCCCCAATTGGAAACTCCCTACCCTGGAGCTGTAAAAGCACTGTCTTCCTCACATCCAATACCGATCTCTTGAACCCCATCTTAGGCAGAGGCAGATTGAATGTACATAAATAAAATGAAGCATACTTTAATTATTTGGATTAATTAGTTTAATTAATTTGGCCATGATGATTTGGGTCAGTGGTCTTTCTCCTTCCATCTTTAGGGTTAACAACCAGCTTCAGGGATCCCCTAGGCTTTTAGAAACATCAAGTCTGGACAAACCAGGATTTGTGGCTTTAACATTAAACAGGATTTAAAGACCAAGTAGCCAGCTGAGATGGGAACTGTATTTAAAGACATTTTAATACAGGCTTAAGTATGGGGTTTGAGAGTCAGAGAAGCACTCAGAAGAAATTAAGACAGAATCCAGTGGGGAGCAGGGGGAGAGGGTTGTTTCCCAGTGGGAAGTGGGAAAAGAGACTAGGGAGAATAAGACATCAGTTCTCTCAGCATTAGCCAGAGCTACTTGATGGTAGCTCTTAGGTTTCAGCTCAAAGTGGGCTAAGAAACTGACAAATCCTAAAGGAGCTGGGGACAAGTGGCTAACTGTGGCCTCTCAGCTCACTCAGTACTTGTGGCTCCCCTCAGCTCTTCTCATGATGCCTCCATTTTAACCCTCTCCAGCCCAGGGGCTCTGCTTCCTTCAGTCCCACAGATACTCTTTCCTGCAAACCCTGACATTTTGGCTGTCCCCTTTTGTAGGTCCCTTGGTTCCTTTAGGAATTTTTGTTGTTGTGTCATTGTTGTTGTTTTGGGGGGTTGGTTTGGTTTAGTTTGGTTTGGTCCTCTTGGCCCTCTCTCCTCTCTCTCTTCCCTTCCTCTCTCGCTCCCCTCCACACACCTCTCCTCCCGTGACCCTGTTCAACCTATTGGTCATGTTTAGCCCACTGCTCTCTCTCCTTCCCCTTGACTCTCTGGCTGTGCACTCTCATATCTACAGTAACAACTTCCTTCTCTTTCTCATATCTACAGCAACAATCTTGTCTTCAGCTGTTCATTCAGAAACCTTTCCTCCTCCCTCCTTCCTCTTTTAATGAAGGACATATGTGAGGTGGTTCTGGGGTTGCTTTGGGTAGAATTATAATCTGATAAACTCAAACCAAAGGCCACCAGGTTTGCACACGTCCTTTTCTTGCAGTGGGCTTTCTGTTGTGATTCCTAGAAAATTTCAGGTTTATGTCTGGAAATGGAGACAGGTCTAAACAACCGGTAATCATGCTGGAATTCTTGCTTCTGTGCTGGCAAAGGTGTCAACTGGGTTCCAGAGTGAGGCAGCATCTTTCCTTCTCATGTTCCTCTGTTTTTATGCTAAGTGGTGGGTATTGAAGATAGGAAGATGAGATTGTAAAATATACTAATAAAGAGAGAAGTAACAGTCTGTGAAAGAAAAGTTGGCACATGATTCCCTTCAGAAAATTCAGTTTATTAAGAGATAGTCTTTGAAACCATGATCAGGCCTTAAGCTGGAGGAGGGAACACCGGATAGAAAAAGGTAGGAGAGGCCAAACATAGGCATCTTAAAAGGAAGGAGAAGCTTCCCTTTAAAGCCAGGAGGAGCTTCTTTAAGAATGAGAACAGAGACTGCAGAATGCTCAGTCCCATATGGAGCATACCTACTGTACCCCTCCTTCCAAGGCCCGGGGATTACTGAGGAATAGGGGCAGAAAGACTGGAAGAGGAGAGAGCTGGTCATTTATAAGGAAATGATGTCTTTTGCACATGGAAGGGCAGCTGCTCATAGGAACACGCAGTGGTTATAGCAGCATGAACAGAACCCATGAAACCCCAAGCCCGACCAAACCCCAGCACAAAGATGGGAAATGGGCACAAAATCCCACCCCTAGACATGAAGCTATCAGTAATTGTTAGATACTGGCAGAGGGTGAGACAGTTTTCACCAAGGGTGTTGCCTCTACCAAGTCAACCATGTAGTGGAAATCCACATACGCAAGAATATTTGGCCAGCACAAATCAGCTTTGATGAGTTGTTTTGGTTTTTTTGGATTTTGTTTTTTTAAATAGCTAGGATGGGAATGTAGATGGGGGAAGGATTGGGAAATGGATGAACAGGATCAAGATACATATAGAATGCTCCAATAACTAAATTCAAAATAAAAATGAGAACAGGAGACAGAGGGAGGAAGAGGGGATGGGAAAGAAAGAGAGAGAAGAGAGAAAGAGAAAGAGAGAGAGAGAGAGAGAGAGAGAGAGAGAGAGAGAGAGAAGACAATGCCACCCCAAGAGATAGTGGGGGAAGACCAGGGAAGAACTGTGAGAAAAAAAATTCCTAGAGCAGGCATAAACTTTTGTAAATTTGGGAGGATGATGGGAAGTTTCACATCACATGATTTACTTCATCATAATGTATGTTTGACAAAGAACATGTGCCTGTGGTACTTGAATCCACTGGGAAAAACCAAAGACTTAGACTCAACTCAAATTTAGATTAAAAGAATTTGTTCTTACTGCTAACTGAAGGACAGCAAACTTAGAGTCGAATAGCATGGGTGCTAAAAGGGTTTAAGTTTCTTTAGCCATCGAAGGGAAGTTATCTGTAAATTATCACACAGGTCTGAGCACTCTGGGGCAGTGTCACTAACTGACTGGGATAGAGCAGGCAATAACACAGTGCCATCAGTGATGGATGTCACATCCCTGCATTCTCCACTGGCTCTTTATCATATGGGTCAAATCATTGGTTCATGCTGAAGTACAGGTTGATTCTGAGCCTGTAGAGCCAATATCTTAACAGAGCTGATCTTTCTCTTAATGTTTGCTAACAGCCAATTTAGAATGCCTGGGCCAATTGAAACTGCCCAAGAGCAGCAGGAGAACTGGCCCAGCTATGGCTCTTAAAAGGGTGGTGAGCCAATGGAGACTAAGCAACAAAGAGATTAGTGCCAGTCAGAGGCTCAGCTCACTCTGGTTTTGTATGTGTCTGTGTACCATTTTTTCATTAATTAATTTATTTATTCACTTCACATCCCAATCACAACCCTCTCTCTTCCGAGTCTCCTCCTCCTCCCCCTTCCCCTCCCTTCCGTTCTCTTCCAAGAAGAGGGAGACAACCATCTGAGTACTAACCCACCCTGGTACATCAAGTCACTGCAGGACTGGGCACATCTTCTCCCACTGAGGCCAGACAAGGCAGCCCAGTTATGGAAAGAGGATCCATTGGCAGGCAATAGAGTCAGAGACAGACCCTGCTCCAGTTGTTGGGGGACTCACATGAAGACCAAGCTGCACGTTTTCTACATATGGAGGGGTGACCTAGGTCCAGCCCACATTTACTCTTTGCTTGATGATTCAGTCTCTGGAAGCCCCCAAGGGTCCAGGTTAGATGACTCTGTTGGTCTTCCTGTAGAGTTTCTATCCCTACTTGGTTCCTCAATTCTTTCTCCAACTCTTCCACAAGACTCCCTGAGCTCCATCCAATGTTTGGCTGTGGGTCTCTACATCTGTTCCCATTGGCTGCTGGGTCAAGGGTCTCAGAGGACAATTATGCTAGGCTCCTGTCTTCGAGCATAACAGAGTGTCATTAATAGTGGCAGGAATTGGTTCTTACCCATGAGATGGGTCTCAAGTTAGGCCTGTCATTGGTTGGCCATTCCCTCCATCTCTGCTCCACTCTGAACATCATGTGGGCAAGACACATTTTGGGTCAAAGGTTTTGTAGGTGGCTTGGTGTCTTTATCCCTCTACTGGGGGTCCTGCTGTAAGGCTCTGACTGAGCCTTAGCTACTAGGGACACACACACACCCGCCCCCAGTGGACCATGCAGAGTCAGAAATCAATGCAAAAGCAAGAGGAGTTTATTGTTCCAGCATGCTGGGTTGTCCTGCCCACAAAGGAAAGGCGATGACTTCGGGCAGCCCATTCAGCCAGTTTTTATACAGTTTTCAGGGGTAGAATAGAGCAGCAGCCACTGGGCACAATGTGATGGGCAGAGCAGTGTGACTTTTAAACTGATTGGCCCTTAGGAAATGAGGTAGCAAGGGTTTTCTTTATCTGCAGGTGGCCAACAGTCTGTCCCCCTGTGGTCTTCCTAAGGAATGTAATCAGTCTCTCTCTTCCAGAAGGGGAGGGGTGCCTACATGCTCCATGACCTCTCTCTTCCAGGAGAGGAAGGGTGCCTACATACTCTGGGATCCAGTGGAATTTTCCAACCAATCTGCACTGACCTCTTCACTGCTTGGCTGCAAGAGGTGGCTGCTTCAGGTTCCATATCCCCTGTTCCATTGTTCGGAGCCTCAGCTAGAGTCATCTCCATAGACACCCAGGGAGGCTTAGCTCACTCTTTTGCCCCATTTTACATTTTTCTGAGCTATATCCAGTATTTCCCAGGTAACTCCTGAGTTATTGGCATAAAAAACACATTTTTCACCTAAACCACACAAAGTCCTCCTTCCCTTAAGAGTAACAAATAGCTCGTGTTACAAAACCATTTCTGCTAAAGAATCTAATTGCCTTTCATGTTGCCCTATGGAGTCCTTTAGGTGTTGTATATCTTGGACTACTTTACTACTAAGGGTTTTTAAATTCTGATCTTGGATAATTAGAGCTGACATGCCCAAGACACCTGCATCTGCAATTCCTGCCATCTCCAGAAGGGGCAGAACTGTGGCTAAAACTGTAATTCTCTCTCTCTCTCTCTCTCTCTCTCTAACCAGGCCTTGTTGGCACTCATAATGAGTGTTCTCTAAACGCAGACAAAACATCTTTTACCTTCCTCTTCAGTACACAGGTCAATTTGTAGGAGGATATGTTAAAATACATATGTTTTTGGTGGTGGTGGTGGTGGTGGTGGTGGTGGTGGTGGTGGGTGTATGTCCCTAATAGCCACCATACATCTACTGAGTCCAAACATGCAGACCTACCATGTCCTTAGAGGAACCATGAAGTATGTGCTAATGTAAGGGCCAATGATTCGCCTAAGAATGACACCCCAGACTCAAATGGTATGTAAAAGCAAAGAGCGTTTTATTCTGCAGAAGTCCAGCATGTGGGGATGGGGTTTCCCATTACAAGATGGAGACAACCAAGTGAGCTTGATTTAAACCAAGGCTTGATTTAAAGCACTTTATGGGAATTCTGGAGTAGGTGACCTTTTCCTTGCTCCATCTCTAGAGACATTCCAGAATCATTTCCGGGGCGTGGGTGTTAGCATTCCATCTAAACTCCACCCCACAGTTACCTGGCAACTGCCAGGTTGGCCTGACCCACTATAAAAGGGGCTGCTTTCCCCCTCCTCTCTCTGTATCTCTTGCATCTCTCTTGCTCTTGCCCCCCTCTCCCCATTCCCTTCCCCCTCTCTCCACATGGTCATGACAGGCCTCTACTTCTCTACTCTCTCTGCCTTTCTCTGCCTCTACTACCCTCTTAGCTCCCCTCCCCATGCCCTGAATAAACTCTATTCTATACTATACCGTGGTGTGGCTGGTCCCTAAGGAAGAAAGGATACTTGGGCATGGGCCCACTGAGGCACCCCTTCCCCCGCACCTCACCACACCCCCATAGAACATATTCTTATATATCTTTAACTTTTTATAAACACATCAGGGGGAACTGGAAACTGTTGCTGGGGAGGTCTAAAAACTGTTGCTGACCCGTTGCCCTTGCTTCAGACCAGGTAGCAGGGCAGCTTCTGATGGCAGTTCTGACTGGCTGCCTGAAGCCTGGGGTTTCTTATAGTAACTGACTTGCCTGGGCTTGCCTGGACTTGCTTAGTTCTTAGGCCTAGTCTCCTTAACTGACAATTTGTAGCCTGTTATGGAGTCAGCCTAGCCTTCTCACTAATATATTTGGACCTGTTGATTACAAATTTGGCCACAGGGTGTGTCTGAGGGATCATAAATTGGAAAGATTAAGCAAATGCCTTTTCTTTGGATGTTCCCCAAGGTGTGCTTAGTTTCTTCTGGGTGACAATTGATATTCTTTGGTGGTGTACTGTTCGGGGTGATTGAAAAGTTGACTCCTTCCCCTACATAAAAGGATGGGTGGAATGGTTAGGACCTAGCAGCGACTTGCACTAACTCCAAAATCTCAAGCTCAGAGATACGTTTGAAAATGGAGCTTGGGGTATATTTTGGAGCAGAGCCAGAGTCTGTCTCCATAGGCCTCTCAGAGGACTGGCCCACTACTGCTGGTGAAGAAGCTTTTGAGGACAGGGGGAGGGGCTCATTGGGGCAGCCAGCTTTTGCAGAAGGGCTTAAGGGATTATCCGGTAGGGTGACATTTTTCTTTTACTAGTGAATTCCACACCAGGCAACTTCTTAATTTGAATATTAGCCCCCAAGTCCTGTCCCTAAACCAGTACTTGGCACTTAATTCATTCCAGGCCTTAACCTTCAAAGTGAAGGGGTTTTAAGTTTGCATTCTGATTGGCAGGCCTGGGGAGGGGGACTTTCCCATTGAGAGACGACAAAGGGGTCTTTATGTTCACCATGGCCATATAATCTTTATGCCTAGTATGACAATGTGGGATGACCAACTCGATGTTTCCTTGCATGATAATCCTACTGAGAAGTCAGCTTGGGAACTTTGGGATATTCCACCAGGGTACCCTCTTACCTCTGAGCACATGGGCACCCCTCCCCTCCTGGAAGAAACAGGTTAGAGAGCACGTAGGCTGGAAGGGAGGGGCAGATTAGGCCCCTGCTGCCTCATTCCCTAAAGACCAATCAGTTTAAAAGTCATACTGTTCTGCCAATCACATTGTGCCTAATGGCAGCTGCTCTAAAATCAGTATATAAGGTCCCTGAACAGGATCCGCTTTGTTGCTCTTCCATCTTGGTATGCAGAGTGACCTCAGCATGCTGAATTAATAAATTCCTCTTGCATTTTGCATCAATCCTCGACTCCTGTCCCCGAGAACTGAGCTGGGGCCCAACCTTTATAGTGGCCACACTGACTCGGTGACTATCCTTCTGCCATGGCATCAGCAAATCTGTTGTTTCAGGCATCAAAGACCCCTTCTGGTGCCCCGGGCAATGGATGATGGCAAGTCTTTCTGGAAACCAGATAGCTGCTAGGAGGACTGAGATCTCTTATTTTCAATCTCCTTTCTTGCTCCTGGTACAAGACAGTGTGAAATTGTGCAGTGGTAAAGGCATACTGGCTATCACTGTAGATGTTCACAGCCCAACCATTTCCCCAACTTAATGCCTGAGTCAAGGGCACCAGTTCTACCTTGAGCTGATGTCTTCTGAGACAGAGATTGGACCCAGATTACCCCTGTGTTACTATGGCTGCCTCTGCATACATAATCCCATACTGCACATAGCTGCTCCCATCCGTGAATAACATTGCACCTGCCTTTCCAAGGTCTCAAAGATCTGGCCATCCATAATGTAGGTTGTCAATGACCTGAACGCAGTCATAGGATGACTGTTTAGACTCAGGCAGTAGTAATGCTAAGTTTAATACTAAAGGGCTCTCTAACAGGCCTAAGCATTGCAGACAGGTCCTGTCGAACCCCCTTCCATCTGCCTTCTTAACCATTAGAATGCAGTCCTAAAACTAGCCCCAGGGTCTATTCCCTTTGGCCACTGATTCATTCTTGAGACTAAATACCAAAGGCTAGCAATCGAAAAAAGTGAGAGTAGACGGGCAGTGGTGGCACATACTTTTAATCCCAGCACTTGAGAGGCAGAGGCAGGTCGATTTCTGAGTTTGAGGCCAGCCTGGTTTACAGAGTGAGTTCCAGGACAGCCAGGGCTACACAGAGAAACCCTGTCTCGAAGAAGAAGGAGAAGGAGGAGGAGGAGGAGGAGGAGGAGGAGGAGGAGGAGGAGGAGGAGGAGGAGAAGAAGAAGAAGAAGAAGAAGAAGAAGAAGAAGAAGAAGAAGAAGAAGAAGAAGAAGAAGAAAAGAAAAGTTGAGAGTAACAAGAAACCCCAGAGATAGATTACAAAGTACATTAATGACTTTAAAATTCTTGAATTCTAATGAACAGAGAAAAAAAAAAAAACAACAACAACAGCTGCTGAGAAACGGATTATGAAAAAAACTGCTGAACTAAATCAGCCTGTTTATATTAAGGATTACTAACTTCAAAACAAAAGAAAGGAAATGTGTTAACACTTGGGGAAAGCTTTGCATTTCTTTCCACAGTAAAAGAAAACCTATGAATTTCTTCCAAATTGATAAAAATCAGATTTGACAAAGGGAGACCCCTGAAGATCCTGACTGCAGATCCTTCACCATGGAGGTATTTAAGAAATGCCAGTTAATAGTTAATCAATGAAATTTATGATCATGTTAGATACTTGTCTAGTTTCTTACAGAAATATGTCTTCAAGGGTGAATAGATAGTAAATAACTAGAAATAAGCAACTTTTGCCTATTTAGGTATACTATAAATAGGCAGATGGTCTTCAAAAACCTCAGAAATCTACAGAATATGGCATTTAAAGATGTTTTTATTATTACTAAAAAGGTTCCTTTTGACAATGAGACAAGTCTGCTCCTCGCAGTAACCCCATTTTACTTCAAGGAAGATAATGAGCATCAAATAACCTCTACATGGAGTTTACTTCAAAATGGGAAGCTGCCACTGGGCAAGAAGCTACCCTTCCTTCAAATGCTGACAGTATGCTATCCAGTTTACAACATGCAGTGAAGCCAACTGCTGAGCTTTGTAGAGACAAGGTAAGCAGTCCTTCATAGTTCCTGCTTCATAGAAAAGTCTGTCAGGTGTTCTGGGCCAGAAGGCTGAAGATAATGCTCCAATGACTCAGGGAAATTCAGGGGAACTGTCCAGGCAGCCAACTGTCTCTGTCATATCTATAGTTTTGGAATCTGCTTGCCTACACTTCCTGCACACTCAGGTAATATTTATTCCTTCCCTGGCCTCTGATGAGGTTGGAGACTAGATAGTTATAATCTCACAGTTAAGCTTAAGTTTAAGATTAGGAAAATGTTTTAAGATCTAAGATGTTTTTAGGTTGGTAATGAAATTTATGATAGAAATTGATTTAGGTACAGAACTCTGAACTCACAGAAGTGGGATAGTTAATAGAAGACTCTCTCCAAGGTTGCCAAGTACATACAGACTGGGCATTGTGAACGTAATCTTACCTGACAGTGCTCATTACTATTGTTTATAGCTTGTTATTGAAAGATAAAGAGACTTTTATTGGACTAAAAGAGGGAAATATAGAATCTCTGTGTACTGTATAGAAGCATCACTTGCCAATAAAAATCTGACTGGCCGATGAGTTGAGGCAGGAAATAGGAAGTGGAAGCTTCAGTAGGGAGAGAGAATTCTGGGGTAGAGAAGAGATTTTCAGGGAACACTGTTGGGGGTAATCACTCTGAAGAGAGGTAACTAACCACATGGTAGGACACAGAAGAGAATAAATGGGATAGTTATCTCATGAGCTAACAGGAGCAAGCCAAAGATTTTGGCCTAGGCAATTATTCATAAATAATTCAGTCTCAGAGTCATTATTTCTGGAACTTGAGCATGAGTGCAAAGGCCCTCAGTTACAGTGTGGCTTTTTGAAGCCCACCCCACACTTTCTCCAGCAAGACCACATCTCCCAATCCTTTTCAACTTTTTTGTTTGTTTGTTTTTTGTTTGTTTGTTTGGTTGGTTGGGTTATTTTTATTTTTGTTTTTCCAGACAGGGTTTCTCTGTATAGCCCTGGCTGTCCTGGAGCTCACTTAGTAGACCAGGCTGGCCTCAAACTCAGAAATCTGCCTGCCTCTGCCTCCCAAGTGCTGAGATAAAAGGCGTGCACCACCCCTGTCCGACTTCCCAATCATTTTCAAATAGTGCTACTCCCTTATGAGTAAGCAATCAACTATGTGAACCAGTTGGGGCCATTCTTATTTAAACCACCACCCAGGACAAAGGACAGGACCAACTGAACTAGCAGGCAGGTCCTATACCATTCTCATCCATTGGTTAGTAAGATATTGAGGGCAGAGAAAGTATTATTTGCCTCTATATTGTTTAGACATTTAGGATATGGATGCAGACTCCAAGATCCTCCATCAGGCAAAAGAATCGATCCCATCATTCCTTATAGAGGGTTTTCCTGATCAGGGCTACATGGCTGAGGACAGAAGCTCTTCTGAAAGCTCTTATATTCCATGCATCTTTATCCAGTAATGTGGGATGCATACGATCTACGCTAGGGGTGGAGAAGTCAGCTAACTAAAAACTGTTGGAAAATCACATCAGACCTCAGAATAGCCCAGAGCACATAGGCACCTCTCCCCTCCTGGAAGAGAAAGACTGATTACATTCCTCAAGAAGGCCACAGGGGGACCAACTGTTGGCCACCTGCAGATAAGGAAAGCCCTTGCTACCTCATTCCCTAACGACCAATCAGTTTAAAAGTCACACTGTTCTGCCCATCACATTGTGCCTAGTGGTTGCTGATCTATTCTATTCCTGAAAACTGTATAAAAACTGGCTGAACGGGCTGCCCAGGGTTGTTGCCTCTCCTTTGTGAGCAGGATGACCATAGTGCACTGAAACAATAAACTCCTCTTGCTTTTGCATCGATCTCTGGCTCCACATTGTCCACTCGGGGGTCCCAGTAGCTAAACTCATCAGAGTCTTACAGAGTCCCATCCAACGAAAAGGGTACTCTTTGAATCTGGGGATGTCCTGCCTCGCAAGTGTGTTGTCCATTTAACACATTTTACTCAAGAATTTTTCATAACGAGTGTTTTATAATTACACCTGATTTTGAATTATCATCTTACATTAAATAAACCATTTTACTTTGAACTTGTTTTTTAGTTACTTGCTTTAGGCTTAACTCTGGCAATATGTCCAGAAGATTATATAATGGGAGATACAAATTGATCTCTACCTCCAAGCTTGTCTCCATTTGTATTTAGCATGACAATCAACAAAATTCTGAGCATACTGGAAGAACATGATCATTTTTAGGTGACAGATCATTAACTTTTATGTCTTATCTTCAACAGTTTACAGTAAGTAAACTAATCTATAAGATTAGTATCTTTTATAAGTTTTTATTGATCCTTTGTGAATTTCACATCATGTACAACAATCCTATTCACCCCTTCATTATCTACCTTTTAACCTTGCAATCTCTCCGCCCCCCCCCAAAAAAATATCACCATGGAAGCTGCAGTGTGCCCCAGTGTGTCCCACACTGTACCCTTCTGTCCAAACAACTTCCAAATTTTCATTACAATGAGCTATGGGTCTGGTTTGTGGCCTCTGGCTTCTGCTATACCATCAATACTGGATCCTCACCAGGACTCTTCTAGGAGATTCCCTGTGTCATGGAGATCCTGAAGCTTTGGATCTCCAGGGCTAGACTCTTCACACACTTCAGAAATTCATAGATAAGATAGATGTTAGGGTGGGCCAACTCAAAGCCCTGGATCTGGGCTTGGCTGGTAGCTGAGTTGTTCAGCCCACCAGCTTCCCTGGACCCACACCACCAGGACAAGCTCTCCAGCACAGCCCCAGCCACCTTAACCAATGTCACATAGCCTGCATGAGACAGGGTCAGTTCTCCCTCACTTATGCTCTCAGGGCTGACTAGTCCCTACTTCCTACCCATGACACTAATGACTACTTTATTGTGCTGCCCAGGCAAGGTACCAGATCTGCTCTACTGAGTGCTACAGCTGATGAGGGACAGGGCTAGATCTCCAGCTCTCATGCCCTTGGGTTGGTGAAATGGAAATTTCTGGTTTAATGGGGTTCTCAGTTGTGTCATGTGGTGTTTTCTGGAAGCTGTCTTATGAGAGGATGTTTTGCTGAAACAGACACACGAGAGGGCATGTGATGTTTTGCTGGAGCAGACACTTGAGAGCGTATGTGATATTTGGAAAGAGTATAACTAGAACCCCCAGACAGTGAGAGGACACTCTTACATTGGTTCACCTTGCAACATTTTGCTAGTCTTTGCCAAGGACTCTCTCACACTGGTACACCTTGTAATCTCTCTATTGTCTTTGCTGATCTTTGCTGATCTTTGCTGATCTTTGCTTGTCATGACTTCATAAAGAGAACTGTGCCAAAGAACTTCCCATGATATTCCGGCTACTTCTTGCTGTTTCCTCTGACTCATGCCAATTTGGTTCAGAGCCTCTCAGTTTCTGCTGGATTAAGCCAATGCTACTGATTCATGTTTGGTGTTTGCCAATTGAACTGCCATTACTGATCTGTCTTTTGTGTTTGTTATTGGATTGGACTGCTGATATCCCAATAATGAAGATTGTAATCACCCCAAAGAACTACTTCTAAATAAGTCTACAACCCTCATTTCCTATTAACCATCTTTCTCTCCTACCTTTGGTCAATGTGCAAGAAGGAAGGCTGAAGAGTTAAAGAACCCTAATTAGAGCAGGTTTTTAAAAATCTAAGCCTACAAGCTGTGTCACCCACATCTTCACCACCAGAGCCAGCTCTACTGTGCTGCCCAGGACAGGTGCAGGGCCTGCTCTCCTGATTCCTGCCACTGGCAGGAAAATTTAGTCTCTTGTTTAGGGTTTCTATTACTGGGATGAAACACCATGACCCAAAGCAAGCTGGGGAGGAAAAGGTTTATTTACACTGCTGTTCACCACTGGAAGAAGTCAGGACAGGAACTCAAGCAAGACAGAGAGCTGGAGGCAAGAACTGATGCAGAGGCCATGGAGAGGTACTGCTTACTGATTTGCTCTACATGGCTTGTTCAACCTGCTTTCTTATAGAACCCAGAACCACCAGTCCAGGGATGGTACCACCCACAATGCCATCAATCACTAATTAAGGAAAACCTCTACAGCCTTTCTTAACCTGATCATATGGAGACATTTTCTTCTTTCCTTTTCTTTTTCTTTTTTGTTTTTTGTTCGTTTGTTTGTTTTTGTTTTGTTTTGTTTTTTCGTTTTTGTTGTTGTTGTTTGGTTTGGTTTGATTTGGTTTGGTTTTTCAAGATAGAGTTTTTCTATGTAAGGGCTGCGTCTGCTGGGATTAAAGGTGAGTGTCACCACTACCCAGCTTAGAGGCATTTTCTTAACTGAGGGTTCCTCTTTGATGACTCCAGCTTGTATTATGTTGACATAAAACTATGTAGCACAATTAAGACTTTATAATTTATAGCTGTTAAGATTTTGGACCTTAAAAATTACAACTTTTGACTTGGAGCTCTATTAATATTAAAATAAACACAAGCCATAGATCCAGTCCCTGGAGAGACTGGGAGCCACTTTCCTTGCCCTTTTATAATATAGGTCTACAAAATATAAATTAATTTAGTAGATCTTTTATATAAAGTATTTTATCATAAAGAATATAATCACAAGAGAGAATGATAAGACTGGGTTTCATAAGGAGACATAAGAATAAAAGGTGCATAATTATTTTTACTATAATTTTTATATGACTCAGTTTCTCTAAATGGCTAAAGTTTAACAAAGTTAACAAAGACATAGTAATTAGATGTACCCTTTTAAGTCTGTTTTTATTACCATGATAGACCATTATAACCTTGGGAATTTATAAATCTTAATCATCAAATGTCCATCATCCTTATGTCCAACTTTCCATAAGCCTGTACAACTTACTCAGACCTTCTATGACTTCTTTAAGCCTCATTCTCATCTGTTATTTTTGTCATACTTAGGACAAAATTATCACTCAAAAATCCATCCTTAGCCAAAATATTTTAGCTTTTTCTTTGTACCAAAAACATAACTTTATATTTTACATTTGTTTAAATGCTTTCTTCATCCCTACTTACTGTCTCTTCCTAGTTCCTAAACAAAACTTGAATTCAAGCTACATCCACAGCATCCCATAGCAAACGAAGGCCAACTGTATGTCAGCTTTTAACTAGCAGCCCCTTTTGTTGCAGGTTTTAGGCTGACTTTTTGTCTGCTTAGAATTTTACAAAATTTAACCCCGCCCCCAACTCAGTGGTCTTACAGACCCTGGGAAGGGAAAAAATGTTTACATCTTAGTAAGAGCTTCAGAGACATACATGACCTTGAGCTGGGGACTATTTTTGTAAACACAGCTGATAAGTAGGAAAAATATTCAGAGAAGTAGACATCTGTAATTACAGTTAGCCATTTAAACTTTTGTATATAAATCTCTCTTGATTAAAAAAACATTAAATACCCTGAGATTTAACGGCAACAAATAAATTCATCATCAAATTTTTTTTCTAAGGGGAGACGATAGTGTCAGGCAATATCTAGGGCCTTTACTAAGTCTATCTAACAGTTTTCCTGTCGATGCATAGGTGGACTCCCTCCTTGTTTTCAGTTTTTAGCCTGTACACTTCAATTCTTCCAGAAAACCTTGAGATATCATGCAATTAGGGTCTAATTGCATACAAACAGTTAGAAGGAGCCACCAGACACTAAAGTGAGTTCAGTGACCTTGCCTGTCTCCTCCTTCCTTCTAGCTGTGATTATTTTAAGCAAGTACTGCCATTATAATTGAGGGATTGTAGACAGAGAGTCTTTTTTTTTCAAAGTCAGTCTGTGTGTGCCCACAGATGAAGGCAGACAACCTTCTAAAAAGCTTAAGGAGTGTTTTCCTCTTATGAAGACATCAAGTTGTCAATATATAAATAAATACCTGTAATCTAGAAGGCATCAGACAGGAAACTATAAAAATACAAGTGAGAATACCCAGGCTTGGTGGAGCAGAAATAAAGTCAGACCAAAGACATAAAGAAGCCTCAAGTACAGAAAAAACTATCCTTACTCAGGGGAGCCTGACTTGGAGACCCAGTGGAAACGGTGGGCATTTGGGTACCAGGTTTTCCCTTCAAAACTTTCAGCCTAGGGACTCTACTGCACAAAAAATAAAAAACAAATAAACAAAAAAACTTGCCCTGCATAGAAAATTTTGCCCCGCACTCTACAGCTTTTCTGAGATGAGGTCCTGGACTTGCTGGTTGGCAAGGCTGCCAGGATGCCTGGGTTCTGAGGGTGGTGGAGTGTAAAATGGAAACCGCTGCTCTGTTTAGCGCTTTTGGAGAACAGGGATGGGAGTTAAAGTTCAGGCTTTGGATGTGGCCAAAAGCAGGAGCTGAGTACCCAGGATGAGAAGGGCTAAGATGAGCTGGGGGTTGTGTGGGAAAAGGGGCCTCAGCCCAGTCTCCATTCCATCTTATGAATGGTGTGATGGCATGTGCCCTTTAAATCACAGCACTCAGGAGGCAGGCAACAGAAACAAGTGGATCTCTGAGTTCAAGGCCAACCTGGTCGAGAGAGAGAGAGAGAGAGAGAGAGAGAGAGAGAGAGAGAGAGAGAGATATCTGAATTCAAGCCTGCAGTAGGCATTGTCCAATGTTTATTGAAGCCATATTGGAAAAGCCAAGCAAGAGTAGCTGATCTGAGATCTCTAAAAGGAGGTTTGTTTTGGTTTTGGTTGTTTGTTTGGTAGGTTGGTTGGTTGGTTTGTTATACCACAACAAGCTAAAGAAGTAGTTTTGGGCATAGATGATTTGTAACCCATGGTGGGTGTAGAACAGTGGTCAAATACAACCCAGTACCCCAAATGTCACATTGACCAAACAGGCGAGTAAGAGGTCATCCCCAGATTCAGTACCTTCCAGGAATCAAGAGATCACCAGGCCATGCAAAGTTTCTAGAACTCGCAAACAAGTGAGTCTCTGAGGCCCATGGAAAGTTCCCACCACTTTAAGCTAAGTCTCAAATTGAAAAACAAAACAAAAACCAGGCCACCTGAGTTAGGTCCTGCAAGTTACAGCATTTTGGCTGTGTGGGATGTGAGTTCTGATTGAATGAAGAAAGGCCTCCTATCCAGGAGTCAGAACATGTCAGAATGAAACAGAAGGGATAAAGCTGAGGAGTGAAAGAAATATCTGCCTACTGAGGGCCAGGACCCGTGAGTATGTGAGAATAAAGAGCCTCTGAGCAGAGGGGTCAGGCCAGGGCCCTGTCCTGGGTTTCAGCACCAGATGTTAGATTTCTCAGGCAGTGTAAAGAGAAGGCAGAAGGACACCAGAGACGACCTCAACCGATGAGCCTGTGTTTATTAGGACATACAGTGAGTCGTAACTGGAAAATGAGGGGTCTGCCGGGGGAAAGGCTGGCTACAGCCCTTGACAGGCACAGGGTAAGGAGCTTGTGAATGAGAAATTGTTGAACCTCTAGGGGCTATTGTGTGAGTCTGCAGTCTCTCCTTCCTGAAATTATTTGCCCAAAATGGGACAGACTATCTTGGAAGACAGGCTGTCTCTTCAGACATTCCTTTCTGAACTAACCTATAAGGCTGAGCAAGATCATCTGTAAGCTCGTCGGAATCATGTTTTTACAATCATTGTAGACAACTATTTGTCACCAGTGATTTTCTTCTTGGTAAGAGGAATTCTCCCATTATAAAATTTCAGACCTTGGTGACCCACACCATCTGAGCACTTAGGAGGCAGAGGCAGTGGATCTCTGTGAGTTCAAGGCCAGTCTGCCTACGTAGTAAGTTCCAGGACAGCCAGGGCTACATGGTGAGACCTATCTTACACATTAAAAAATAAATAAATTTCAGGCTTTGTTCAAAGCAGCACTTACCAAGAGAGCCTGGCCTGTGTTGTTTTTACTTGAAAAGTAAATGATGGTCAAAGTTCCTTTTCTGTCCCCGTCTACAAGCCATCTGGAGGGACATAGCTTATTGTAGCCACTCCAGCAGCTGCCATGGTACCTGAGAGCAGATCCTGGATTTGTCATTCCAGTGATTAGTTTTTATTCTATCACAGGTAGTGACCGTGTCTTTTCCACATTGGCTGGGGTCCAACCACGCCATCTTTTGGGTTGGCTATAATTGGTGCAAAGGAAATGAAGGAGAGGCAAGAGGTGTCCAGGTGTCCAGGCTGCTCCAAGCCAGAAGGCTATGGAACGTGGGGTTGGGGGAGTGAGTGTAAACAGAAGAACAGAAGTTTTCCCAGGTGGAGGAGATGGAATGATTTGAATTTCTTTGCATAAAAGTTTTGTAAGATGGGGGAAATTTGTAGAATATTGGCCCTGGATTGGATAGCTATTTTTGATAGAAAACTATTAGTTTTCTTACAAGAAGAGTAAGGAGATCAAAAGTTGGAACTTGTGACTACCATCATACCAGTGAACCAAGGTGATACTGGCTACCTCCCAAAACTCAGCTTATTCTAACCAGTGTCACAAAGCTGGAATGGAGGGGAAGAATATACCTGTCTCAAGATTCAATTTTACTAGGTCCAGAAATGGCAGGTGTCCCAACAAATTGAAAGCATTTCCAGATAAGAATGTGGAGAAGCCATAGCAAATGAAGGAAACTAAGTCCCCAAAGTACAGTCCATTTCAGTGGAACCCCGTCCAAGTCACAGACTCAATCATGAAAGGGTCTTGATGGGGGGTCTGAGAGGGACACTGAGACTGGCTGTGAGGGCTATGAAGTTTATTAGAGGAGTTACTAAAGCCACAGACAAAGAGAGAGATGGTCACAGTATGGAGGTCAGAGAAGGGCTCGGAGACAGACAGCAAGGCTATGTACCTGCAAGTCTGTTAGCTAGAGAGTCAAGACGATGTCTCAGTAGGTGCCTGTCTATATCTGTGAGAGAGGAAGCTGCTACAGGTGCTGTGGGTCCTAACGTCACATTCCTATCTTTAGTTGTCATGTATGTATGTCTTTCAGGCTCCTTTGCTGCCTGCAAAGAGAATTCCTGGAAACATTACAGAGCAGAAGAATTTTTCTTGCTATGGTTGTGTTGTTTGAACACAATAACTAGCAATTCAGAGTTCATAAATACTTGTCAAAGTCCATTATGTACTTCTGTGACTATGTATGTATGTACGTATGTGAATTGTGTGAATATATACCAGAGAAATGCAGAAGAGAATGTCAAATCCTCCAGAGCTGGATTTACAGGTAAGCCACCAGGCATAAGCTGGGCACTGAACTCAGTTCCTCTAGAAGATCCATCTCTAGCCATCTCTTCAGCCCTGTATCTGACTGTCTTTTAAAGGGTCCACTAGCCAACACTGCTGCATTGGCAGTTAACTTTAAAACACATGAACTTTGGGGAAAATGTAAACCATCATCATCTTAGATTTCTTTTGATGTAATAAAAACCATGACCAAAACAACTTGAAGAAAAAGAATTTATTTTACCTGCAGCTGACAGTGCACCACAAGGAAAGTCAGGACAGGAACTCAAGGGCAGTAACCTGGAGGCAGAAACTGATTCAGAAACAATGGAAGAATGCTGCTTACTGTCTTGCTCTTTCTGGATTGCTCAACCTGCTTTCTTATATAACCCAGGACCACCTGCAGAGTGTTGTTGCACCTCACTACTAAGGTTGTAGTCTACCATGTCTGGACAGCTTTCCTGAGCCCATTGCAAAAGGGAGGACTCCTTTTTCTTAGCAGGGCTTCCTCTTCTCTGCATGATGTGGGAAGTCAATCCCCAATCTTCTACCGGATGAATGTCACATAGTCCTTGGCAAAATTACAGGTTCAACTTTCTCTCTCCAGATAAGAAACTGCTCAATGGCACCTAAGATTCCTGAAATGCCTCTCCATGCAAATGAGGCATCCCTAGTAAGTTAATCTCCAGCCAATGAAACTTCATCCTAAGAAGAATCTTCCCATTCTCTAAGATTCATATGTAGCCCTCGATTCACCCCACACAAACTATTTCATTGAATATTATCCAAGAGTGCTATAACAAAATCCTCTGAGAAAGCCTCACCACCACCGCCACCACTACCACCATCACCACCACCACCGCACTCCCAGATGGACCAGCATCCTGCAGACTCCACCCACTCCAGGCTCTGCTTTATTCTTCCAGCTTCAGTACCTGGACACCCTGAGGGAGGAAATAGAACTTGGAACCACATAGTGGTAGCATCACTCCTAGTTAGCTGAGCCCTCCCACATCAATCATGAATCAAGAAAATGCCCACAGACTTGCCCAGAGACTGATCTGATAAAGAAAGTTCCCTTTTCTTGGAAACTTTGTATCAGAGCTCTTGATTCAAAGCCAGTCTGGTCTACAGAGCAAGTTCTGGAACAGCCAGAAATACACAGAGAAACCCTGCCTCAAAAAACCGAAGGGGAAAAAAAAAACCCAAAACATGAAAACTGACCCCTTGTCAACTTGACACACCAATACATTATTAAACGACAGCCCTTCCTTTCTTATTTAATCCCCAAATCTCATATTAATATCACAATACAAAACATAAATAACTTTTTTAAAAGTTCAACAGACCGGGCAGTGGTGGCGCATGCCTTTAATCCCAGCACTTGGGAGGCAGAGACAGGCGGATTTCTGAGTTCGAGGACAGCCTGGTCTACAGAGTGAGCTCCAGGATAGCCAGGGCTACACAGAGAAACCCTGTCTCGAAATAAATAAATACATAAATAAATAAATAAATAAATAAATATAAAAGTTCAACAGTCTTTTAAAAATTAAGTCCCTTTAAAATAGCCAGCATCTCTTTAAATGCCTAAAGCATCTCAGCTGTGGGCTCCTATAAAATAAAAAATAAGTCTCATACCTTTTGTTGGGGTCCAGGAATTGCCTCACAGACCACATAAACACCAATCTCAGTCAGATAGGGACAGTCTATTGAGCATATGCCCCAGGACTGGTTGACCAAGGCTATGGCCCAGATTCAGGAACTGAACCATGACATTGAATTAAGATCCTATAGGACTTCTAAGCCTAAAATTCACAATTATCTGTGCTGTTATTTCACCAATCAGGATTTAGGGATAGGGGATTTCCTCAGGAACATGCCTTTGATTTACCTTTGATTTACACTTATTCTACTTCCATTGGCTGGGGTATTCAACAATGGCAGGGGACTTGGGTTGCCTACCAGGATGGAACTTGTCTAGCAATCATGTCTTAACTTGCTAGTTGGCAAGTTAAGATGTCAGTTACCCATGTACATGTCTCTTTGTCCCAAGTAGCATGTCAGTTTCCAGGGAGGAAACTTTACTAGACCTCTACTCAAAATGGAGGTCTTATTCCCAATAGTTTCTTACATTGGTGCAGGTGTCTCTCTTATTTTGGGGTCCATCCCAGGGGGAGCAATATAAAGGCAAATACCATAAAAGTTTATACATAGGTGCAGGAAGTGCTGATGGGTGGTTGGTTCAGGTCCAAGCTTGTTGTGGGTAACTATACAAAACAATTCTACTGACTTCTATTGTGATTGGTTTCAAGAGCACAGAACATAGCAGATTATGTAATTCATCTTGGCATTAGAAAATTTCCAAGTAATAGCAGAAACATATGAGAACATTTCCTTATAATGGCAGGCTAGCCAGGTATTATCACCTAGGCCTTAACATTTTACATATGCCTTAGCATTCCATCTAGTCATTAATATTTTATCTATGTCCTAACATTTCTTACTCCAAGAGATAAGAATCAGGGCATAGTAACAAATCGAAGTAAAACTAAAATTTAACAGTGTAAAAGTTTAGTGCTTGACATCTGGGGCCCACCCACAGTTCTCTGGGTTCCAAAGTGTCAGACTGACAACCAACCAGGACAATCTTTATCTACATCTTAGCATTTCATTTGGGAAGCTTTGTTGCTTGTTTTTATTCTTGTTTTGAGATAGATTCTTGCTACATAGACCAGGCTGGCTCAAACTCCCAATCCGTAACCTTCCTAGGCCTAAGTACAACTTAGTGAAACAACAAGCTTTATTGGGGTTACTCATAGTAATATGGGTGAGGAGTTAGTTACAGGAGTAGAAATGTCTGAAAAGCAGCTGCATCACCAAAGCTCACACCAGCATGGGTGACAGTTTACAAAAGCTGAAAATCTAGAGCATACTGCATGACTTGTGAGCAGATCAGTAGGCTGGAGAGTACCTTTTCAAGTAGTTTGGTTTATCTGAGTGTCTCCTAGCAGTCCATTCTGCTTATATAACTGTAGAAAGAATGGGGGGATGAACTCATCCCCTGACCCAAAGTGGAAAGAAAGAAGTAACATTTACAGCTGTCTGCTGACATCTACTTGTGTGCCATGGTTCTATACAGAGAGAAAGGGGGTCCCACCATGCCTGCATACACACAGAGAGAAAGAGGGTCTCACCATGTCTGCATGCACGGAGATAAGGGGGTCCCACCATGCCTGCATGCACACAGAAAGAAAGGGGGTCCAGCAATCCTGCAGACACAGGGAAAGGGGAGAAACCCCTGCTAGTTCTCTTTTATTGCAGGTCCTACATCTGTCCAAAATAGTTCATGCTTTGCATACCTTGAAAGTTCTCTGGAAGCGTGCAAGGCTGGCCCAGCAAGGTGGCGGCAGCTCCCTTGGGCAGCTTTCTCCCACTGTCCGACTTCCCACACAACCACAGCCGTTGTCTAGCGGGCTACCCTCCTTCACTTCCGGGGGCAAAGAGTCCAGCAGTCCCTGAGATGGGATTTCCAGGACAGCTCTCTTCAAGGACATGTTCCTCACAAAACCTTTGAATATTTTTTCTGCATACTTATTCATGGCCTCAGAGTGCCCTGGGGGAAACCTTTTTACTAATATTATTTTTTTATGTCTATGGGATAAAGGTGCTGTGCACCGTGGTGCATATGTGAGTCGTATCCATTGGCTCTCTCCTCACACTCAGCTCCATCACGAGGCCTTGAGGAAAGGCCACCAAACCCATACCACATTTTTGGGGACAGATATTTTGGCTGCTGGTGGTGGTGGTGTTCTCATTTTAAAGAAAATCACAGGACAAGTTGGCTTCTCACTTTAGATGTTCCGACTCATAACCCGTGTTGGTAGTTGATAGAAAATGTATGGTAAGGCTATGTCACGTTGAAACACATTGACACTTTTCCTTTCACGTGTGTACATGTAATATTTTCTTTCTTAAGGAAGAACATTTGATTTCTAAGATCTCAAAGAGGTAAGGCGAGTGTTGGCCAAATAGTTGTCTGTCTGGCACCTTCTGGCCCCAGACCTGGGGGGGGGGGGGGGGGGGGATGACACGTGTGGACACATGAGGGAACCCAGGTCACCCCAGGAACACCATTCTACTTCACGTATACTTTCTATCTCATCTCTGCCCCAGCCACACTGGACTTAAAAGGGCCTAGAGGACTGAGAGAGCCTGGGTTGGGGGAGAGACAGGCATTTTAGCATCTGGTAACACCCTGGCAGGATGTGACTTGGAGCAGTGTACCTGGTTAGCTGACTCACCTTCTCTGGCATCCAAGGCAAATACTCTAAGGATGGTGCTCAGCCCAGCCAAGCCCACAGCTGCAAGGAAAGAGGGGGGTGGGGAGCATTCCAGTCCTGCCTTGGCTTCATCTTTGCTTCACTGCTTCCTGGTGTGTTTCTTTGTAACTTCTGTAAGCTTGGGAGTAACTTACACTGTGTCAAGTGGTATGGCATGGACCACATAAAGATGGGGGAGTTCATTCATGCAGCTGGTCCTTACAAGAGGGAAAAGAATATAGAACTGGCCAGCTGCAAAGCACCTGGGTGTGCCAAGCATTCCCAACACAGGTTGGTTAACAACTGTAGAGTGCTCAGAACACCTTGGTGTGGAATGCCTAAGAGGAAAGGAAAGATATCTGCCATATATTACTAAGTGAAGATTCCACGCACAGGATCCTTTCTTTGTCATGAAAGTGTTCTTTCTTGACAGAGTCCTTTTGTAGGCCAGGCCTGAAAGTCAAAGGTGCAGGCTGGGTGCATCGCTCCGCAGACAAACAATCAGGTTACAGTCAACCCTGTCTTTTCCACGTCCCTCTCAGGGGATCTGTTGGCTGTCCCACACCCTTCAAATACAAAGGGAATTGTCCTCATATTACATCCCCAGTCAATTGAGGAAGTAATGCTACTCATTGGGCTAACCTCTCCCAGCCACTCCAGAGCCTCCAAGCCACAGAGTGCCCACATGCAGAGTGACACCTCACAATAACAAAAGGAAACAAGCAAGACAATGGTACTCATCTGCTAAATCTTTGCCTCAGTCATCACAGAAACCCCACTTCTGGTAGGAGCTAGGTCTGTAAAGCCAGGATATAGTCTGAGCCCTTCCTCGAGGAAAAAGGAACAGACACACACACACACACACACACACACACACACACACACACAGAGAGAGAGAGAGAGAGAGAGAGAGTGTTTAACGTACTTACGTACTTGCAGGTGTGTTTATGTTTCTTTCTCACACACAGTTGGTTTATAATAAAGAAGTTGCTGAGCCACCAGAGATGGAGCTGAATGCAAATTTAAGTCTGAAAGTTCTCAGGAGGCAATCTGTAGAGACACGCCTCTGCCCACTGCAAAGATGACTGCCCACCTTCTCCCCCACAGCACCTCAGAGGAGGGTTCTGCAGGATGAGACTGTGGGAGGTTTCCCAGGCATTATGACCCACAAATCTGACCAAGGAACGTGAGGATAAGCAGGGATGAGTCACCCACAGCCTTTCTAGAGTGGCTCATGGAGGCATTCCGCCAATATACACCCTATGACCCCAGCAGCAAGGATGACAAAGCTACTGTGACAATGGCTTTTATAGACCAGGCTAGTAGAGATAACAGGAAAAAGCTTCAAAGGCTAGAAAGACAGGCTAGGCCATTGAGGGAGTTCGTGCAGAATGTTATGAGAAAGTCTACAATAACAGAGAGACAGAGGAGGAGAAGGAGCAGAGAAAGAGGAAGAAAAGCAACAGGGAGGGAATCTACAGAGAGTCCTGACTCTCAGGTTAGAGGATGAATACAAGTTGTTTGACACCGGTGCACCCCAGGACCTAGACCAGTGGCTCGAGGTCTTTCCCCAGGCCTGGGCTGAAACGGCAGGGATGGGAAGGGCCACCAACCAGCCCCCCATCCATGTGGAGCTCAGAGCGAAAGCTTCCCCAATGTCTGTGTGCCAATACCTGATGTCAATGGAGGCCCGGGATGGAATCAGGCCCCACATTACCAGGCTCCTAAAACAAGGGATCCTGCAGAAGTGCCAATCGGCTTAGAATACTTCCCTCCTGCCTGTGAAGAAACCTGGGACCCAAGACTAAGGAAGACTGTCTAGAAGGGACTAAATGCCTCTTGGATTTGGGATACAGAGCCTCAGCCAAGAAGGCCCAAATCTGTCAGAGAAAAGTAAGTTATTTGGGCCACCTGCTGAAAGATGACCAGTGCTGGCTCACCAATGCTCAAAAAGAAACCATCCTTCACATCCCTCCTCTGCAGAGCCCCAAGCAGGTATGGGAAGTCCTGGGCATGGCTGGTTTCTGCCAGCTATGGATCCCATGGTTTGTTAAATTGGCTGCCCCCCTCTACTCCCTGACTAAAAACGAACATTCCTTCCACTGGGAGGAAGAAGAACAACAGGCTTTGGACAAGATTAAGCAGGCTCTGCTCAAGGCCCCTGCTCTAGGACTGCCTGAGGCCAGTAGACCTTCCCACCTTTATGTGGTTGAGAATAGGGGGATGGCCAAGGGGGTGCTCACCCAGTGGCTGGGCCCCTGGAAGCGTCCAGTTGCCTATTTGTCAAAGACATTGGACCTTGTCACTGCTGGGTGGCCAGCTTGCCTATGGATAGTGGCAGCGGTGGTGGCAGTTCTAGTTAAAGACACTGATAAATTGACTCTGGGGCAGAACCTGACTGTGACATGCCTTGGAGACAGTTGTTCACCAGCCCCTGGATCGATGGCTGACTAACACCTGCATGACTCATTATCAGACTCTGTTGCCCAACTTAGACTGGGTGATCTTTACATCACCTGTGGCCCTCAACTCGGCCACTCTGTTACCAGACCCCAACCTCGACCCACCAGCTCATGATTATCAACAGATTCTAGCTGAGGATCAGGGGTGGGGAAAGGACCTGTCAGATTAGCCACTCCCCAATGCTGAGGTGAACTGGTTCACTGACAGCAGCAGCTACCTAGTGGAGGGACAACTCAAGGCGGGGGCCACCATTGTGGACAGGCGTGGTCTGGGCAGAACCGCATCCTCCAAGAACATCAGCCCAAAAGGCAGAGCTAATAGCTCTGACCAAAGCCTTGGACCTGGAGCCAGGTAAAAAGATCAACATCTACACAGATAGCAGATATGCCTTTGCCACAGCCCACGTCCACAGGGCTAAATGCCAAGAGAGAGGACTGGAAGAAACAAACAAGAAATTCTGGATCTCTTAGATGCCCTAATGAAGCCAGTAACCATGAGTATTATTCATGCCCAGGACATCAGAAAGGGAGAAACTCAGTGGCCTGGGACAATAACCAGGCAGATAAAGTGGCTAGGGAAGTGGCTATGCAGGAGTCTATCCTGGTTATGGGCCTACAAGAAACACCCACTGGGAAATGGGACTGGACTAAGGATGGCTTCACTTAGAACACACTGAAGAAGAAAGGACTCAGATTGTTAGTCACCCTACCAACTATCACCTAGAGAAGGAAGGGAAATGGTGAACACAAGAAAGAAAACCATGCTCCCCAGAAAGCAAGCAAAAGACTTACTAGGCCAAATGCACAGATGGACTCATTTAGGGGATTAAAAAGCTTGTCCAAGCAGTTAAGGGACCTAAAGTATATAAAATAGAACTCAATTTTTGGGCCAGAAAGATAGTCGAACAGTCTAAGGTATGCCAACAAGTGAATGTTTATGCAGCCAAGAAAAATAGGGCAAAAGACCTAGGGGAGAACAGCCCAGAGTATATTGAGAGGTCGATTTTACAGAAGTTAAGCCAGGAAAATATGGTTACAAATACCTTCTAGTGTTTGTAGATGCTTTCTCTGGATGGGTTGAGGCATTCCCCACCAAGCAGGAAACAGATAACATGGTATCCAAGAAGATATTAGAGGAAATTTTTCTGAGGTTTGGAGTGCCCAAGGTAATTTGATAAGACAATGGTCCTGCTTTTATCTCTCAGGTAAGCCAGGGATTGGCAAAAGTATTGGGGACAGATTGGAAACTTCATTGTGAGTACTGTCCCCAAAGCTAAGGGCAGGTAGAGAGAATGAACAGAATGAGAGAGAGAGAGAGAGAGAGAGAGAGAGAGAGAGAGAGACCTTAACTAAATTGATTTTGGAGGCTGGCTCAGACTGGGTGGTGCCCCTCCCCTTGGCCCTGTTCCAAGCCTGGAACACCCCCTACCATTTTAAC
This sequence comes from Rhynchomys soricoides, assembly GCA_019843965.1. Lineage (NCBI taxonomy): Eukaryota > Metazoa > Chordata > Mammalia > Rodentia > Muridae > Rhynchomys > Rhynchomys soricoides. The sequence continues at coordinate 546,393 of JADRCH010000251.1, read as the reverse complement.
CTGACCCCTTTTGAGATCCTGTGTGGTACCCCATCTCCCTTGGTGTATACTGGGCCCTCCCACAAGGTATCCCACAGCATGAGATTTGGCCCAAACTGTCTGCCTTAAATGCTCCAGGGATGCCAGAGACCCCTCACTGCTTCCAGACTGGTGACTAGATCTATGTAAAGAGGCATTGGGCACAGTTGCTAGAACCCCAATGAGAGGGACCCTTCCTGGAGCTGCTAGCTACTTCCACAGTCCTCAGGGTAGAAGGTATTGCGGCCTGGGTGCACACTTCCCATGTGAAACCTGCAGATGCCCCGCTCCCCAGAGACCCCCCACTGGACAGTACAGAAGATGGACAATCTGCTCAAGCTCAAGATCACTCGACCTTGATCATGACTGCCTGGTGGTACCTTTGGATTCTGGTTCCTTCCCCCATTCTATGTGTTGGTTCACCAAACCTGTTACAGCATTCACTGGTGACTGGGGCAGCTACCAGGACCTCTGCTTTGGTCATAAAAAGGGAAAAATCTTGACAGTCTGAAGGCAGCCATTGATTTAGATATAGAGAGAATAGAAGCTTCCATCAGTCATCTTAAAGAATCACTGACTTCGTTATCAGAAATAGTACTACAGAGTAGGAGGGGATTAGACTTAACTTTTCCTCCAGCAGGGAGGGCTATGTGCTGCCTTAGCTGAAGAGTGCTGCTCTTATGTAGACCATTCTGGGGTTGTTAAAGATTCAATGGCCATGGTGAGAGAAGGGTTAGCCAAGCAGAGGAGAGAGAGAGAACAGAGTCAGGGCTGGTTCGAGTCTTGGTTTAACCTCTTAGTTAACTGCCCTCATATCTACCTTGTTAAGACCTTAATTGTTCTGCTATTGTTGACTTTTGGCCTCTTCATTTTGAACTGCTTGGTCACTTTTGTTAAGGAACACATAGATACAGTACAGCTAATGATCTTAAAGCAGAAATACAAAGAACTAGATACAGAAGACCAGGAGTATGAGCGGCATAGCTATTCAGGATTGAAGCACGCACAAGAAAAACGGGGAAATGAGAAGTCAGCTCAGGAACTTTGGGATACTTCACCAGGGCCCAGAGCACATGGACACTCTTCCCTTCCTGGAAGAAACAGGTTAGAGAGCACGTAGGCTGGAAGGGACGGGCTGATTAAGCCCCTGCTACCTCATTCCCTAAAGACCAATCAGTTTAAAAGTCACACTGCTCTGCCAATCACGTTGTGCCTAATGGCTGCTGCTCTAAAAAAATGTATAAAAACTTGCTGAACGGGCTGCTCGTGGCCATTCTCCCTGGTATGCAGGACGACTCCAACATGCTGGACCAATAAATTCCTCTTGCATTCTGCATCGATCCCCGACTCCATGTGTTCGATTGGGAGTCTCCGGTAAGTTAAGGCTCCCCCAGAGTCTTACAGGGTAAGCATAGTCAAACTCCCTGAGTTCTGCCTCCCTGAGGGACTATGCCCAGTGCCAGAGCCAACAGGGGCCTACACAACCCTACACTGTATTATATATTTGAAATTATGTATCTATTACATGCCAGCAAACTTCATGTAAAGTGTGTCATACCAATCCTGCCAGAGAGGTGGCTCAGAGAGGCGGGAACATTTGCTGCTCTTGCAGAAGACCACAGTTTGATTCTCAGCACTCACAAAACAGGTGATTCACAGCTTTTCATAACTCCAGCTCCAGGAGATCTGACACCCCTTTCTAGTATCCACATGCACTTACATTCTCAAGCGTGTGCACTCACACAGGTACACACAGGCACACGCACACACACATACATAAAATTAAGAATAAATCTTAAATGTATCATATTCTATGTGTTATTTATAACTTTGGTTTGGGTTTTGAGACAAGATATCACTATGTCAACCAGGCTGCTCTTGAACTCACAGATAATCACCTGCTTCTACCTCCTGAGTGCTCAGATTACAGGCATGCATCATCATGCTAGACTCTATGTGTCATTTGTAATGTTTGAGGGGGGGCCACAACATTAGGCTATTGAAATTTATCTGTTAACATTTATAGGGTTTATTCTCCCTCCTGCCCATAGCTGGGTAGATAATTTCCAGCTTTCCCTTAGGATGAACAACATTGTAGCTAATGCAGAAGTCAGCTGTGCAAATCAAGGACCTGTGAAACTGAACTTTTATAAGCATGGCCAGATTATTTTTCAAAGTGTTCTTTGTTCAAAGTATAACCATGTACACTTTCACCAGTAGCCTGTGGCAATCCGTCTTCTGTTTATCTTCTATCTAAATACCTGGTAGCATCTCTGCTCCACTGATGGTGTGAGGGGTTTGAGATGATATCTCCCGTAGTTTAAATATTAATTTCTTCATTATTAGTGGAGCTGCATTCCCTTCAATCTGTGTCTTTCTTTGTCACGGTTTCCAGTGTTGTCCTATCTTCCTATTAGGAAGAAGTCCTGTCTCCAAGTGCAGGTGTTCACCTGCCAGTCTTCTGAATGATCGACACATCCATTCTTTATCTTGAGTCTTGTCTCAGATTCTGTCTGACATCACTTTCAGTGGGAATCACCTAAGTAAAGAAAGTAAAATGTTACCCTCTCCTTATGTGATTTTTTTTTTTTTTTTTTACCTCCTGTTTAAGAAATCTTTTGGAGCTGGCAAGATGGTCCATTAATTAAGAGCACTCATTGCTCTTGAGGAGGACCTGGGCTCAATTCTCATCACCCACATGGTGGTTCACAACCACCTACAACTCCAGTTCCAGTGGACCTACAGGCACCAAGCATGTGTGCAATGCACATACATGTATGCAGGCAGAATATTCACACATAAAGTAAAATGAATAAATCTCAAAAGGAAGAAAAATAATATTTTTTCTGCCCAAACATAATAAAGACTTCTCTATCATCTTTTTAAAACTTTAAATATTAGTTTTAAGATATTTCTTTGGCGCTGGGCAGTGGTGGCACACGCCTTTAATCCCAGCACTCGGGAGGCAGAGGCAGGCTGATTTCTGAGTTCGAGGCCAGCCTGGTCTACAGAGTGAGTTCCAGGACAGCCAGGGCTATACAGAGAAACCTGTCTCAAAAACAACAACAACAAAAAGATATTTCTTTGGGGGTGGGGAGATTACAACCCTAATGTTATGTTTTTCTACATTTCACTTTCCCAAGCATTATTTTTTAAAAAACATTTATTTATATGGCATGTGTGTGCATGTGTGTGTGTGTGTGTGTGTGTGTGTGTGTAGTCATGCATGTGGAAGCTTCCCAAGTCGATTCTTGTCTTCCCAGGAATGTGTCCCAGGTATTAAAATCAGGTCATCCGGCTTGGCAGCAAAAAATTACTTACTGAGTCATCTCCCCAGCCCTGCTCTGCTTAGTTCTCAAAGTAATTTCTTCCGCCTGTGATTTGAGATCCCAGCTGCTGTGTATCTCTCTTCCATGTGTGCGTGGGTCTCACGTAGGGCTCTGTGTTCTGTTTTGCATCCCTACCATTCCCCCACCATTCCACGAGTCCCTTTAGCCTGCAGATTAAGTCTTCTCTACCCTGCTGCCTTGTGTTCTTTTCCAAAATTATCTGGTTGCTGATCTTCTTTGTGAATTTTAAGATCAGCTTGTCAAGTTCCATCCCAAAGGAAACTTCACTGAGATTTGGGTAGAATTTTAATTGGATTTGCAGATTACTTGGTAGGGGCATCAGCAGGAAGTTGAATCTTCTGATCCATGAATCTTAATTGGATTACAAACTGCTTGCTTGCCAGGAGTTTGCAGGACACAGTCTTCTGATCCAGGAACATGTTTCTTCATTTATTTTTGGTCTTTTTAGTTTTTTTTCACAAGGCTTTGTAATTTCTTCCATTAAAAAGTTTCATACCTTGGACCAGTGAGATGGCTCAGCAGGTAAAAACAGCTGCCACCAAGTATGACAATCTGCATTCTTTCTCCCTGTGTTCGCACACTCTTTGTCTCGTTCTCTTCTCCCCTCCCCTCTGTCCTCCTCCCCACGGTGACTTCCCTGGTCTTGTTCCTTGGGACAATGTACCACTTGAGAGCTGCTTCCCAATAAACCTGCAATTATATACTTTATAGTCTGGCTTGAATTGGCTCATTTCACCAATGCAGAATAACTTAGCACCCTTTCCAATTATTTTTTAAATTTTTACTATAAAACTGTTGCAAAAAGAAATCACACTTCAAAGTTAACCAGACCGGAAGTTAGAGCAGCCCTTTGGAATGAGCACTGTGGAGGTTCACATTGGATTTTATGCTTTCACTATCAAATATGTTATTTTACATGTTCTACCACCCAAACCAGAAATCTGTGACAGAGTTAAAACTAAAAACAGCAATTAGCTTATCTCCTCCTTCATAACTTGTGCCCATTACCTGCATTCAGTCCTTCCTCAGTCCCTTATATTAACCCTTTCTGTTACACTGCATCCACATGCACGTATGTTCACATACATGCATGTGCTATTAACAGATTATACCTATGAGGGACTTTGGAGGGGAGGCATTTGTGGTTTAATAATAAAGGCATGGAGATATATATATATATAGATATGTATATATATAGAGAGAGAGAGAGATAAATAGATATATATAGATATAGATAGATATAGATATAGATATATAGAGATATATAACATAGGTTAGTTCTCTGCCACCAGTGAAATGAGCCAATTCAAAACAGATTAGATTATATTAACAGCTGTTTTATTGGGATGAGAGTTCACTGGCCTCAAGGATTGAGGCCAAGGGAGTCACCATGGAGAGAGAGGGGGTGAAGAGAAAGAGAGAAAGGTCACACATGCAGAGAGAGAACCGAAGAAAGGGAGGGAGAAGGGGAGAGTGAGGGAGAGAGAGAAAGAGGGAGTCCAAAAAGTCTGGATTATATAGGGAAGAGCCTCTGAGCTGGAAAGTTCAGGTTGGGAGCAGGGTATGCCAAAGTAGGGTCTGAGGGATGCTGGGAGAACCTGGAGGTCAGGTCTGCTTCGATATGTAAAATATGCATCTCAGTATAGTTTAAGGCTGTTGGAATGGTTTTTGCTGAGGCAATCTCTCAGCTAGCTTCTAACTTAACCAGCTTCTCTGCCATTGCATTCCTCCACGTGGCTATCACTGTTCTATCTCCCTGCTCCGGTCTCATCCAAGCTACCAGGTCTTTATTTATTAGAAACCATATTCCTTTCTCATATAAAAAGCTATTAACAAAGTGGGAGAGGTTCCACCTTGTGACAGTTTGTATGAGCTCGGCCAAGCGAGTGCCACTATTAGAAGGTGTGGTCCTCTTGGAGTAGGTGTGTCACTGTGGGTGTGAGCTTTAAGATCCCCATGCTAGCTGCCTGGAAGCCAGTATTCTGTTAGCAGCCTTCAGAAGAGGCTGTAGAACTCTCAGCTCCTCCTGCTAAAAGCTGAGGAGCTTGCCACCATGCCTGCCTGGAAGCTGCCATGTTCCTGCTTTGATGATAAAGGATTGAACCTCTGAACCTGTAATCCAGCCCCAGTTAAATGTTGTCCTTTATAAGAGTTGCCTTGGTCATGGTGTCCGTTCACAGCAGTAAAACCCTAAGACACAGAGCTTACTCATTCTGAACCGATCAACAGCAGAACTAAGCACACTCCATATTTAATATTGTCTTTTGGCTAGATAAAGGGCAACGTGACCTTCCCTGGCCTCTTCAGTGGCAGTTTGCTTTTTAACATGATAGTTTCAGAGATGCCTCTTTTTGGACAGGTGAGAAAGTGACAAGGGTTTACTACCCCCGCCAGCACCTGGCTCTGCCCGAGGGGCAATTAACAACTGAAAATACAGGACACACCTACTTAGCCATTTAATACAGCATGTGTGGGCAGGCCATCCTAGCAGACGCTCAGGGGTGTTTTGTTTTTTCTTCTGAAATTGTGTGAACTCCTTTAACATGCATTTTTTAAACATTTTTATTGATTCTTTGTGAATTTCACATCATGCACCCCAATCCCACTCGTCACCCTGTGTCCCTCCATAGCTGCCCTCTGCCTTTGTAACCCCCCCCACACACACCTAAAGAAAGCAAAACACAAACAGAAAACATTTCACTGTGGATGCTGCGGTGCGTCACCGTGTGTCACACAGTATAGCCCCCTTTGTCCAAGATATTGTGTTTTTTAAAATGGTGGCATGAGGGATTTCTTGGCGGGCCCTGCTGGGGTGTTCCCCTAAGCAATCAAGCCATGCAACAGGCCTTAGAGGGAGGGGAACAGAGGACAGAGAGAGAGAAGAGAGGGGAAGAGAGAAAGAAGGGAAGAGGCTGGCAGGGGACATGTAGGGGAGAGAGGGAGGGAGAGAGAGAGGGAGGGGAGAGAGTGAAGAGATAGGAGAGAGAGAGAGAGAGAGAGAGAGAGAGAGAGAGAGAGAGAGAGAGAGCGCTAAACAATTCTCCTTATAGAGAGCCAGGCTCATACCTGGCTGCTGCTGGTAACAGTTGGGGCAAGCCTAGAGGAAATGCTAACACAACAGCTTCACTTGCAAATGTTCATTGCAAGGAGTCATTGGCTTGGTTCGAGGTCTCTGGCTACTGCCACACTATCAACACTGGGTCCTCATTGGGACTCCTCTCTGATACCTTGTTGTTGCCATGTGTCATGAAAATCCTGCAGCTTTAGTTCTGCAGGACTGGCCCCTTCCTTTGAGAAGGCTAGGCTGACTCCATGACAGGCTTCAAATTGGCAGTTCAGGACTGGGCAAGTCCAGGCCCCAGAAGATGCCCCACTACCTGGTCTGAAGCAAGGACAATGGGTCAGCAGAAGTTTCCAGACTTCCTCAGCTATTTCCTCAGCAACAGTTTCAAGCCCCCACATCCTGGTAAGGGAATTTCCCTAGAGATAGAGTAAGATAAAAGTCACCTACTCCAGAATCCCCTAATGTGCTTTAAATCAGGCCTGTGAGCTCACTTCAGGGTCTCTCTATCTTGGTAATGGTAGACCCCCAGCATGCTGGACTTCTGCAGAATAAAACACTCTTTGCTTTTACATACCATTTGATTCCAGGGTATCACTCTTCAGCAAATCATGGACCTTACACCTTCACATGTTCATAGATGGGGTAGATGTTGGAGTGGACTAACTCAAAATCCTGGTTCTAAGCATGGGTGGTAGGTAGCTGAGTTGGTCAGCCTGCCAGCCCCCCCACCCCACACCACCAGGGCCAGCTTTCCCTCTTTGCCCAGGCAAAGGGCAGGGCCAGCACTCCTGTCTGTGGCAGCTGGCAAG
>JADRCH010000251.1:513906-525430 GCA_019843965.1 Rhynchomys soricoides | reverse complement strand
GCACCTCATTAGCGGTGTGTCCCCCGCACCTCATTAGCGGTGTGTCTTTGGACAAGTTATACAACATTTGTGTCACTGTTCCTTTGCCTGTAAAATGAGATTTAACACCACATATACCTTTTATTTTACATGTATTTATTTTGTGTGTACGGGCGTTTCAAGTGCAGGTATGCTTGCTTATCACATGTGTGGTGCCCAAGGAGGTCGGAAGAGGGTATAAGACTCCCCACAACTGGAATTACAGAGGATTGTTAGCTGCCATGAGGGTGCTGAGAACCGAACCAGGTCCTCCGGAAGGGAAGCTGGTGCTCTTTGTCACTGGGCCATCTCCTAACCCCTGAACAGGCTGGTGAGAGATTAAGATCAGATAATGAGAAGCAGATAGCCCAGAAGCTTCTCTGTATATTCGATGTTAATGGTTATCTATTCCAAGCCCTTTCCTGAATCCTATAGGCCTGTCGGCAACTCTGGGCCTTGGATAACAGAGATAAATAAAACTCTTCTAAGAAGGAGCCAGTCCCAGATGGTATGTACAAGCTCGGGCCCCACATAGGGCCAGAGAACCACAGGCATGCCCACACTATCTGCTGGTGTTTGTGACCAGTGTTGATGGGTCTCTGTTTCATGCTTTCCCATCGTGTGTGGCCACAGGCCTGAACCCTACAAAATACTAGTACAGTATGGAGTCCCTGCCCTGCATGTAGTCCACACACCTCCAAGTTGTGGGCATTCGTTCTATGTCTTTGTTTGGGGGGAAGGGAATGACCCTGCTTTCACAGCCTTTACAGCACTTGGAGGAGCCTGGCCCAAGATCCTGTGACCTTGCATCTTAGTAGACAGGAAATGGGAACACAGATCTGGTCTGCCTGAGAGAGCTGGCATGGCTACCAGAAGTGAGACTGCAAGCTGGACAGCTGGATATAACCTCATTGGGTCCTTCAACATGCTTTCCCTCCACGTCCATGGCCACAACGCCCCCTCCAGTTTCAGTTCTCAACACTGGACTCAGGGACAAGAAAGCCATCCCTGCTGTATAGTTTCTGGAGAAGGGGGACTTTCACAGGAAGTGGGCGCTTTCCTGTTGGAATATAAGCAACTGCACAGACATCAACCCCTGACAAGGCTACTCAGTAGCTATGCTGGATCCAACCCTGCTAAGCCCTTCCTGGACACCCCCTTACTGAGACATCCACAGTACCCCAGGCTGTGTTCCCCTTCATTGCAACAAGCAATAAACCCAGTGTGCTTCTCGGCAGGTAGGTTCCTGGTGGTCTCTGGGTGTAAGGCATCAACAGTGATGGTGTAGAACTCAGTCTGAAGGAGAGGAGACATGGGAGACAGAACAGGGATGCAAAGGCTCTGGTGTGGGCAAATGACTGGTAAGTTTGCAAAACAGCGAGGTCGCAGACAAGGAGTTCATCTGTGGCTGGACAGTATCGGCAGAGCTGTGTGGCTGACACAGAGAGCAGATGTGACGTATTGCGTGAAGCAAGACGGATGCTCTGCAAACACACTGCTTGTCATGGGAGGCTCTTAGCAAAATCACTACTATCCTCTTGCCCTGCTGAGCCACCAACAAAGACATCGTTCTAAATATGATCGAAGGGTGAATAAAGAGCTGTAGGACCTCTTTGTGAGCGAGGTCCACTGAAAGGAGTTCTTACTTGAAACGATTCTCTTCATGTTATCACAAAGTAACGGGATAGATGCCAATCCCAGTGCCTTTGGGCTGGCCCTGCCAACTTGCCATATGATATGCATGCCTCTAATACCTAAGAGGAAAGCCCGCCCCTTTGATTTAGGTCTAAGAACAAACCAGGCCAGCTATTTGTGTGGTCCAATATGATTTAGTAGCGAGCAAGACTGAACAAATGTCCTCACCAGCTGCAGTTTATGCCCCAGAAAGAAAACAGAAGAGAGTCAGCCTTCTATGGCAGTGTACACTAGAAAATCCCAGCAGTGGCTCAAGGCTGCAGAGCACACATGTGAACACAAACTCAGTACCACCACTGCACTCAACCCTGCCCAGCTATGTCAAAGATTCCGGTGCCCAGTGAGTGAGGGTGAGCTGAAACTGATGGAAGCCCAGTCTTCTGCAAGAGCAACAAGTCCCCTGCGCCAGTTACTCCTCAAGAGGAACCACTTTGGGTTCCCAGAACCCACATAGTTCCTAATAACTGCAACCCCAGTTTCAGGAGATCCAACACCTTTTCCCTTCTGGCCTCTGTAGCACCAGGCATGCATGTGGTGCACATATGTACATGCTGGCAAAGCACTCATACAGATAAAGTAAAAATAAACCTTTTGTAATCCCACAAAAATAAAAAAAGGAGGGTATGATGCAGCTCAAGGAAAGAATGCTCACCTAACGTGTGCAAAACCCTGGGCTCCAAGCTTAACACAAACTCTTTAAAAAATAGAATATATTATAAGACATCCGTAAGGAAAAAAGAAGAGGAGATGCTGACAGCAACACTTAGAAGCCAGACCTCAGTGAGACAAGGGACAGTTCATGTAGAAAACTCAGTCCCCAGCCTAGGGAAAGTGGGAAACAATTGTGTTTATACCCATAAACAAAATGATCCCAGGCACCTCCCAGAGAAGGAAAAGAAGTCTGATTAAGACAGAGACAAAAAAAATAAAAAAAGGTAAGACTCAGTCTTATCCCACCCATGACTTCTGTCCAGTCCCTCCTCATTCTGACGGAGAAACAGAACGGTTTCCTCCTGAGCAGCTGAAGCAAAGGATGTCTAAACAGCATCTAAGGCCAAGAGAGGGAAAGTGGATCAAATGGGGCTTAGAAGTTGGATATGCCCCATCCCAGCCTCTTTCCCTGACTCCTCAATCCTGGCAGCCAGTTCCTAGACCCTCAAGGGGGCGCACTGAAGGAGGCTCTCAACCAGCCCAGGAAGGAAGTCCTACATATACTGAAATCCATACTCCCTATGAAGAGGCCTGACCTTGACCTGCTACAAAACTTGCAAAAAAAGCCATCATTTCCCCAACACACACACACACACACACACACACACACACACACACACACACATTAACGCACCCACATGTACATACACACACTTGCACACTCATGTGATATCAAAGCAACCAGCTCTGTGAGTGAAAGGCAGATGCTCCCCTCCCACGCCATCCCCAATAAGCAGAAGAGGAAGTGCAGAGACAAGTGGCAGAGATCACTGTTTTGAGCCATTGGCTGTCCTCTAGTTTTCATTTTATTTTGTATGTGTGGATGTTCCACCTGGATCTCTGTGCGCCACCTCCTGCTACCCATGGAGGCCAGAAGGGGACTTTGGATCCCTTGGAACTCAACTGTGAACTGCCATGTGGGCTTTGAGAAGACACAAGCCCTGGAGTCAGTCACTGAGAAAAGAGGACCCACAGCTACCAGTGTGGGCAGGTGTCACACAGCCCCTTGGGGCCCTAATAGCACAAAAACCAGAAGGAAGTCAAATTCTCCCTTCCTGGGTTTGGACAAGTCTTGCCTTTAGATGCTGAGGTTCCTGGTCCTTGGGCCTTGGAATTTGAACAGAATGATATTCCAGTTCTCCTGGAAAGTTCCTAAAACCGTTTGAGCCATTCAGTTCCCTGATGAAAGCTTCATTAAAGGCCAGGTCTACTAGATGCAGTGATCAATGCAGGGAGCAATGGTGTGATACTGGAGGAACCCGAGGACACACCCTATCTTACAGCTCACACAACCACATCGTTCCTCCCCAGTCTCCTCTTCCTCTCAACTTGCACTCCCCCCCCCCCCACTGGTCCATGTCTTCTAGCTATTAAGCATCATTTGTATCTCCCATGTCTACTTTGTATATGGGACATGTTTGCCACATAAGCACAGGATGCTGAGCCTTGAGTCACCAGGGAGGTTAGTGACCATTTTCTTAAGACCAGGATGAAACTGGTTGCCCACAGTGATAAGGGAAAGGGCCTGTCTGTTCCCAAACACTTGCCAAGGCAACAATTCCCCTGGAATGTGTTGAGCAAATACATTTTGAAGAGCCCTTGTCAACAAAAACACTTTGACTTTATAATGCATTGCAAAACACCACATTAACTGACTGAGACACTCACATTATTGTTTACTGTCGGGTCAGTGCACATGAAGAGTCTCCACAGCATGGAGATATCATCTCTCATGCAGCTCAGGACACATCTCTTTATGCTTTTTGTAATCAACTGCTCATTCCTGGCTGACTTCATAAGTCTTAGATTACAAGGTTGATAGTTCCCACAATGATCTGTCTCTGCAGTTCCTTAATAGCATGCCTTTAATACTGGCTCCATCATTACTCGTGACTTTGTGCCATCCACTGTACAGCAACAGGTGCTGACTCACAGTGAACCTCTCCAAGGGTTTCATGTCTAAAGATCACAAATGTGAGTCTTAATCAAAGTAGGCAAACATGTGTGTGTATACATATATAAACATATATATGAACATACGTGTGTGTGTATATATACATATATATGAACAATGACTTGGTTTTTTGGTTGGTTGGTTGGTTGGTTTGGTTTTGGTTTTAGTTTTTTAAGACAGGGTTTCTCTGTGTAGCCCTGGCTGTCCTGGAACTCGCTCTGTAGACCAGGCTGGCCTCGAACTCTGAAATCTGCCTTCCTATGCCTCCAGGGTGCAGGGATTAAAGGGATGCATCACCAAACCTGGCTTGATTTGTTTTCTTATCACACTGTTTGTCACTGCAAATGAACATCTACTGGCACATTGTCCAGCTGTGCACAGCTCTTCTGGCCATAGCCAGTGTTTCTTAGAATGGGATCTCGTGCCCTGTGAACCAGACCCCCAACTTCCAAACACCATCAACAGGAAGGATTGGCCAAGGGGCCCATGGACCATAGAAGCAACAGTATCATCTGTGCAGTCTACTTGTCAAGGTAAGTAAGGACATTTGTAGAGAAGATCCCCTGGAGTTATGGAGCTAGTTCTGAGAACCCTTAGAGGAGACAGGAAGCCCACCTCCAGAGGACTGCCTGCCATTTAGTGTGAAGACCACAGGAGTGGGGCTGATGCCCTAGTGTTATCATCAGGGTGCGAGCAACAGTAGATGCTGCCGCCTCCCCAACTGTTCTCAGTTGCCACAGATGCAAGGCAATGTTTTTGGATGCAGCACCAGTTTGTGAAAGCTGACATGTGAACTGTGTATACAGCCAAGCCTAAGAGTTTGCAACGAACTATTCAAATCCCAGAGCCTAGAAACTGGGGTAACCCAAACTCATGTGCTCCCACAAGAGAAATACACTCATCAGCAGGAGCCATCTACCCACTAGCTGCCTTCCTGATGGAACAGACCAAACCAGAGGCTTAGTAAATTTACCCAACACCTGAAATAAAACTCAGAAAATGCCACAAGAGAGTCACAAGATCCTCATGTTGACCCGGGGTGGGCTGGGAGGACAGCTCTGGTTGTTCTTAGCCATCAAAGAAAGTTCTGGAAAATGCCTCCTGGAGACCATGAACCCATCTGGTCCACAGTCTCTGGTATGCGAATTTAGCTAGCCCAGACAGTGAAGAAGAGTTTATAACACTCCAAGAAAGCCATTCCAAAGCATCAGATTCTCTAAGGCCTGCCCAGAAAGAGACCTGTGTGCCCACACATGAGGATGTTACTAACCCAGGCAGAGTTTTTTCTAAACCCTGAGCGTTTGGTCCCTTGGTTGTTCCGGTGTAGGTATGTATAACGTTCAGGCCTCCTCAGGCTGCCCTGGCCTCTGCTTTCAGTGCGTAAGGCTTAGAGATCACCAAACGTTGAATGAAGAAACCAATTTCTGCCCCAATTGCCCCAGTTAGGAGTTTCTCCCTCCCTCACCTGTCCTTACATTCATTCCATGTCATCAAAACTGCACAGATTTTTGAAAATTCTGGAATTTGGGTTTCTTTGAAAAACAGAAATGTTGTAAGAATGTGCTTTAATTTTAATTTTAATTCCAGGTGTGGGATATGGGGCTGCTTCAGACTGTCCGCAGCAGCTGGCTATGATTTGCCTTGTGCTCTAGCAGAAGCGTGGTTTTGCCAGCTGCAAATTTGTGTGACAGTTGGGATTCTGGAAACTTTCCAGAGGGTATATAAATGCTAGGGCCCCCGATAGGCAGGGTTGGTGCTTGGTGGTCATTTAAGGGAGTTGGCTTCAGTTTGTTAGTAGTCATGGTCAAAGAAGGAAAAAAGAAAAGAAAAGAAATTAGATTCAGTGATATCTCTCTCTCTATCGCTCTCTCTGTCTCTCTCTGTCTGTCTCCTCTATCCTTCTTTCTCTTCTATCCAGTAATAAGAGGTGAAACCTGGGATATAAAGATTGAGAAAAAGAAAAACACATTAAGTAGCAAAGGCCAGCTACAAAATGTACAGGGCCAAGCCTTGACTGGTACAAAGGGTGAAAAGGGAAATCCAGAAAACAAGGAAGACCCTCAGGAGGAGACAAAAACCAGGGTGAAAGGTCCTGGCGTATAAGAAACCAAGGTGTTAGCGGCACCTTCACTTGCCTCCACCCCCCAAAAAAGGAGAGAGAGCTCTTGATCCCTAGGACAAGTCCCTAGGGTGCCTGCCTGCCTGCCTCATTATGCTCCCTCCTTTCTATACGTCTCTCCTGCCACCCATATTCCAAACTCCTGCAAAGGTCTCTGGCAGCCATAATTTTCCTGTGTGACTATATCCACTGGCCGAATTCTGTCTCCAGGGCACTGCCTGACAGCCAGCAGGCTATAACTCCAGGAGTCAATGGAACCACAAAGAGCCGACTGCAGCAGCAAGGAACAAGTACTCTGGAGCCAAACTGTGGCCTGAAGGCATGCAAAGGTCCCCCAAGGCGACCAGGAACACAAAGAACACATTCTCTTTTGGTTTTTGGTTTTTTGGGGGGGGGGGGGGGGAGGGGGGGGGGGTGGGAGTTTGTTTTTGTATTTTTTTAATAGTAAAATGTAACAAATAAGACAAAACAAAACTAGCACATCGGAGTTGGACAAGACAAACAAATGGAAGGGAAAAACACCCAAGAGAAGACACAGAAGGCACAAGAATCAAAGACCTACTCAAGAATCCCATAAAAACACTAAATTGGTAGCCATAACAGTGCAGGCACGGTTCGTGTGGCTTCAGCCTCTGTGGGTTCATATAAGCTTTGACTGTTGATTCAGAGGACCTTGTCTTGTCCTCCACTCCCTCTGGCTCTTACAGTTTTTCTGCCTCCTCTTCCACAGAGTTCCCTGGGCCCTCAGGGGAGGGATTTGATGGAGACATCCCATTTAGTGTTCCAAGGTCTCTCACTCTCTGTGTAATGTCTGGCTGACTGTGGGTCTCTGTATTTGTTCAAATCTGCTGCAGGAGGAAGCTTCTCTGATGATGGCCGAGCAAGGCACTGATCTGTGAATGTAGCAGAGTGTCCTTAGGAGTTATTTTATTGGTACAGTTTTGTTTTGTCTTATCAATTATGACAAAACATAGGGGTAAAGGCTCTATGTAAGCACCAGCTCAACTTCTCCATGTTCAATGGATCGTGTGTGTAAGTGTTGTCTTTAGCAATGGGGCCTTACTATCAGTTTGTGGAGAGCAACCTATAGTATTGGCAACAGCCTTCATTGTTCAGACCACTTCATGGGATCACTTTGGCCAACAACTCAATTAGATGTGACCTAGTCCTAGTACTGGAAGCTTCATTTGGTCACAAGAGATGGCCAAATGAATGGCTTAGTCTCCCCCATTATTGGGCAATTTCATTATCCGTATTTTAGGACGTGTCTACTGTATTTGGTTTCCACACTGCCCCTCAAATGGCCCTTAATTTTAGTGGCCTCTCCCTGTATCCCCTCCTTTGTCTCTTTCTCCCCTCCCCTCCCCCACCTGATCCTTCCATTCCAGCCCCCCATCCATACATAACGCCCCCATCCATACATAACGGCCCCCATCCATACATAACGCCCCCATCCATACATAACGCCCCCCATACATACATAACGCCCCCCATCCATACATAACGCCCCCCATCCATACATAACGACTCAATTTCCCTTTCCTAACAAGATCGATCTGTGTGCACCTAGTCCTTTACTCTAACCTCTGTGTTTCTATGGATTGCAACTTATCATTGACTTAATAGCTAAGAGCCACATATAATCGAACATATACCTTTTGTCTTTCTGAGTCTGGGATACCTCACTCAAGATATTTTTTTTCCCTAGTTCTATCCACTTGCCTCTGAGTTTCATGATTTCTTTCTTTTTTTTTTTTTTTTTTTTTTTGTGGAGTGGGTACAGCTGACTAATACGATATTGTGTACATGTACCACTTTCTTTATCCATTCTTCTGTTAAGAGATATCTAGGTTGCTTCCGGTGTCTGGGTATTATGAATAGAACAAGATTGAGCAAGTGTCTGTAGGAGGATAAAGCCAGACAGACCACATGGTGAAGCCAGACAAAACACGTTCTTAAAGGTTTCCCTACCTCTGCAGAGACTAGAGGACTTAATTGTAAACTTGTAGCAACTTTTGTAAGCTCAGGGTTCTTCCCTTCCTGGCAAGGTTTAATAGCTCTTCTCTGATTGGCCATATTTCTTGACCTTATTTACATACCCACATTCACCCAATCAGAGCTCAGCTGACACCCCGGCCCCTCTCTACAGAGCTATTATGAAAAAAAGAGCAGCTCTAACGCACAGGAGCCTGGCCTGACATGTTCCTGTTCTCTTCATCAAAGGAACCTGAAACTCTCAGAATCCAGCTCCCAGCAGATGTACTCAGCAGAGGAAAACATTCCTTCAAGACTCACCGGGGACAAACTCTTCTGAGGCTCCTTCCCTGACAGGAAGCTCCCTCAAGCCAATCTGTAAGATGCCTTGAGTACTTTCAGGCTGGGGAGCCCATTCCTGCCTCAACCTCCAAGATTCATTCTTCTGGCCTGCAGAGGGTATTCATTCCTGCCTCTGCTGTTAGCCTCCTGCAGGTCCTGTGTTACAGGAAGGTCTGCTCTTGGTTGGCACCTCAAAGCCCTTTGAGAGCTGTTGAGTTGAAACACTACCCAGAGTTGTAACAGATCTTGGCTAGCTTCCAGCTACTATGAGAGCTCAACCTTGTTTCATTTAAATCCCTTGTAGCAATTGGTTTTAAGTTGTTTTCTCCCCTTGAGGGTTGTTAATCCCAAATTGATAATAAAGTGCCTCTAGTTTACACACTTTGCTCAGCACTCGCTCCATTCTTGGAGAAGGGTAGGATAAAATCCATGTCTATTGACTGCTTCCTGGGAATTGAGTTCACATACCCAGAGAATCTCTAATCATTACTGAAACTAAGTGTAAACAACCAGGCTGTGGAACCCGCACTGCGGTCGAGTCCAGAGACAGGAAATGGAACAAATGAACTCAGAGAAGTGGTATTAGTCAAACTGCACTTTTAAAAGGTGGCAGAAACACAAATTCATCAGTTTGAGCTCACACATCTTCCAGTCTACCTGTCTGTACAGAACACAGCTCTGTCTCCCTCTCCGTCTCTTAATTCCACTAGGGTCTTTTCCCCGCCACAAACATAAAGACCTTTAGAAGTGTCAGGACCAGAAAGAAAGAAATTAAAAGAAGTTCAGTTTGTAAATGCTCACTCCACAAACATGAGGACCCAAGTTCAGATCCATAGCACCCGTGTGAAAGCTGGGATACAGTGACACATGCCTATAACCAGCACTGTGGGTCAGGAGGCTTCCAGAGTTTTCTGTCTAGCCAATCTAGCTGAAATGGGCAGTTCCAGTGTCTTATTCAAGGTCACTATTGCTGTGATGAAACACCATGACCACAGAAACTTGGGGAGAAAAGGGTTTATTTAGTTTACAATTCCACAGCACTGTTCATTGAAAAAAGTCAGGACAGGAATTCAAGCAGGTCGGAACCTGGAGGCAGGAACTGATGCAGAGGCCATGCAAGGGTGGGTGTTGCTTACTGGCTTGCTCCCCGTAGCTCACTCAGACTGCTTTCTTATAGAAGCCAGAACCACAAGCCCAGGTTGTCCCCACCCACAATGGTCTGGGCTCTCCCATATCAATCACTAATTTAGAAAATGTCCTACAGGCTTGCCTACAGCTTAAGCGCATGGAGGTATTTTCTCAATTGAGGTTCCATCCTCTCTGATGACTCCAGCTTGTGTGAACTTGACATAAAACTAGCCAGAACACACAGGTTTAATAAGAGAGATTCTGTCTCAAAGATAATGTGGAGAGGTATAGAGGCAGACAACACTGACCTCTGGTCACTACATGCACACACATACACATAAGAACATGCACTTGCACATCCGTGTACACACACACACCTTAATACCTTGGCTACTTCAAAGGCTGGGCACTCCTAAACCTTCCCTGCTACTCCAGGACCAATCAGGGAGGTGGCCAGTGGCCCCTTCCCTGAAAACTCACATGGCTGGTTGGCTTTATCTTCTGCTACAACTGCATCCCCCTTTTCTTCCCTCAGTTCTTGAGAAACTCTCTGTGTCCTACTCAGGAAACTCTAAGTGTCCACCTGGTGCCCAGCCATTAGCTGCTGGCATCTTTATTGATAGATCAAAACCCAACCGGGGACAAGGACCTTCAGTGTCTGGACAGCAGATTCAAAGCTTTAGCACTGATCTCCAACAGGGCAGTGACAGCATGGAGTAACCTCAGCTTCCTGCTCCAAGATTCAGACTCAGAAGTCCAAGGCCTCTAATGTTCAGGTAATCCCTCCTACCCTCCAAGTTTGTTTTCCATTTTGGCTAGTCTTACCAGGAATGATGTAATACTTGTGGCAAAAGAAGAGGAGGAGGAGGAGGAGGAAGAGGAGGAAGAGGAGGAGGGGAAAGAAGAAGAAGAAGAAGAAGAAGAAGAAGAAGAAGAAGAAGAAGAAGAAGAAATGGCAACCCCAATCATGAAAACCTATAACTGAATTGGAAAGTCTAGATAGTTATACCAAGACCTTAATAGCATTTATTTCTGAGTAGTTGGCCAGGTATGAGTGGTGCACACCTGTACTCCCAACACTCACAAAGCAGAGGCAGACAGATTTCTGTGAGCTCAAGGCCAGCCTGGTTTATGTATCAAGTTCCAGGATAGCAGTGATGAGACCCTGTCTTAATCAATTAAGTTTTTAAAATGTTAAAATATTTTAGGTGATTTCTGGGTCCTGAAGGAATTGGTTCAGTGGCTCAGAACATGTGATGAAGACTAGAACAACTAAAGTTGCTAGTGCCACAACTGGAGGGCAAGCATAGAGTCCCCTAGTAGTCCTGAACACATTTCTGTGTTCACTACACCAAGTAAAATCAGGGAGACAGCAACAGCTACACGCTTACCTGCTGTGAATAAAGTAATATGTCCCATGGGTCCTTTGCCCTTGCTTACTGCCATTCCTAGAGAGCAACCTCTTTTGTGATATATTAAAAGATTGGTTTTCTGTTACTCCTTAAGCCTAGCACTATGAAACAATGTTTTTGTTTTCTCTCTCTCTCTCTCTCTCTCTCTCTCTCTCTCTCTCTCTCTCTCTC
>JADRCH010000251.1:414496-513896 GCA_019843965.1 Rhynchomys soricoides | reverse complement strand
CTCTCTCTCTCTCTCTCTCTCTCTCTCTCTCTCTCTCTCTCTCTCTCCATCCTAGGAACCTACACAGCTTTGCCAGTGGGATTCCTCCCTTGAGGTATGATGAATAGTCCCATGTCCCAGCAGTTGCTGGTGCACTCACTTCTATACAACACAGTCACAATACAGATGGCATGCTTTTCACCTACAAGACAAAATCTCTACTTAAAAAAATGGTTCAAATCTGCTATTTGGTGACTTGAGGCAGCTGACTTAAAAGTGCTCAAAAAAATTTTCAACAATCTCAATCCATTTAGTATTTAGGCCTTATCCATTCCCAAAAGAAACAAATTACAGGAAAGCTCTCTTAAGACACTTAACGATTTAAAAAAAAAAAAAAAGAACTATTAAGCAACATTAATTGGATTAGACCATTGTTACACATATCTGCAGACTTACAACCTCTCTCTGACATCCTTAAAAGTGATAGTGATCTCACCCCTCCCCCCATCCTCATCCGTGTGCTCCCAAAAGGTTCCCATGAGGCCTACATTTGAACAAAATAGAAATATTTCAATTACAAAAATTGACTACAGTTTACCTCTGTCTTCATTTGTTTTTAATATGCCTTTACTTCCTACAGTCCTTCTGGCTCAATTTACTCCTACCCTTGGCAATCACAGAATGGATACATTTGCTGTCTCAACCCCAAAGGTCAGTGCTTGGGGTTGCTGTCTCAACCCCAAAGGTCAGTGCCCCAAAATGATCACTACCTCATGAGGGAGTGATCAGCTCGATTATTGGAACCAAGACCCAGATTTTATTGTTGTCCGTTTGAAAACTCCCAGGTTACTTCTTTATATACTTTGGGTCTCCCACAACAAACACAATTAGCCTCTTCTACAGGACAAATCTTACGTCATTACCCTAGGGATAAGACTCTCCAGTTCTCACAATGTACCTCTTTTACTGTCCCTACCATTGCTTCCTCTTACCCTCTGCCTGAGGCGCTCATACTTGTTACTGACGGTTCTCCCTTAGGTGGAGCAGCTTATGGCCCCAAGATAGGTATCAGCAACATCAAACCAATTTTATTCCTTAGAGCAGCAAACTGAATTATTTGCGATTCTTACAACTCTTAATTTCTTTGCTGTTCCTGATAATATTGCTCCAAATTCACAATATGCAGTAGAGATTACAGCCTTCTTTAAAAATGGCCAAGATATGCCGGGCAGAGGTGGCGCATGCCTTTAATTCCAGCACTCGGGAGGCAGAGGCAGGTGGATTTCTGAGTTTGAGGCCAGCCCGGTCTACAGAGTGAGTTCCAGGACAGCCAGGGCTACACAGAGAAACTCTGTCTCGGAAAAAAAAAAAAAAAAAAATTGGCCAGGATATGGACTAGAGAGATGGCTCAACAGTTAAGAGCACTAACTTCCAGAGGTCCTGAGTTCAATTCCCAGCAACCACATGGTGGCTCACAACCGTCTGTAATGGGATCTGATGCCTTCTTCTGGTGTGTCTGAAGACAGCTACAGTATACTCGTATACATAAAATAAATAATATATTTTTAAAAAATTGACAAGCACAAATCCATATTGAACAAAAGATTCACGGTAAAATTCAACAGTTGAAAGAGTTTACCAGTCAGTTAGATGAACAAGTCCAAGACCCATGAAGGTCATAGCATTCGAAATCCCATTTTGATGTCATTCAGTATTATGTTAAATCAGTCATGTTAACCTTGATGGGAAACAAGGAACAGGAAATGTTACCAACATCCTTGTCTGAGAAAGAAACCTTGTTCCTCTAAGAGCAGTCTGACCCTTGGCACACCAAAGACAGAAGGAAACAGTCTGTACAACAGGTTCTCCAGCTCAGAAGCCAGCATGTACTGTTTCTTACTGTGCAGAGGTGTGTTCTGTTCTCACGTATTTTTCTACCCAACTTCCTTGTCTTCCTTCTCCCTGGTGATATATTAATTAGAACTCTCTGCTACTTATAAGCATGGTTTAATGATTGTGGAGTATCTTTGCACACAGTTGCTCCTAATAAAAGCTTAGGGCAAGAGGCACTCTGGGTCCTTAGAACTTCTGGAATGCTCCTTGGGTCCCTGTGCCACCCCTGCTGACAGTTCACATTCCAGACTCAAAGTTTACTTCGCAAACTGAGCTTTACTTCTGTTATCCTCAGCACTGCTCAATCATGAGGACTGGAGTTCAGATCCCAGCACACAGGATCTGAACAAATACCTGTAGTTCAGCTCCACGGGATCCGACACCCTCTTCTAGTCTCCATATCCATGCACTCACACTCAGACAGACAGACAGACAGACAGACTCACACACACACACACACACGATGAATTTTTAAAGGAACTTAGGTGATTGCAGACTAACATGTAGCTTAGTAAGCACTTTCCTAACATACACGACTTCCTAGGCAAATTGTCAAGCATATGCGCAGGGACAAATAGCAAAATTCCATTAGGGCTAGGAATCTCCAGTGTAGATTCCTGCAGCACAGGTAATGGATTAAGGCCATGACTATGCTCCCACCCTCCATTTTAAAGATAGTTTTGATTTGCAGTCTAGTCTAGCCTTGGATTAACTATATAGACCAGGCTAACCTCAGAAGAACCACTAAACCCAGCTACAACCACGGCTCTTAAGTATCCCAAGGTCACATTCTACTTCCCTGGCTAGCTGCCTAGTACTCAGAGGGAAAGCTCTGCTCTGAGAGCCAGTTGTGTCCCCTGCCTATGCCCCAGATTTGCCATTGTCCTCTTCATCAGGTGCATCAGAATCCCCAGTGAAACCGGTTAGACTGCTGGGTCAGGTGAGAGAGCACATGCTGCTCTCGCCAGGACCCAGGTTCAGTTCCCAGTACCCACAGGGCAGCTCACAATCGACTTTAACTCCAGCTATGGAGGGTTGGGGGCCCTCTTTTGGAGTCCATGGTTACCAAGCATACACATGGTGCACATAAAATGAAAATAAATAAATCTTAAAAAAAAAGAAAGAAAGCCTCTGTCTGAAAGAGAGGCTGGTTCTAAGATGTGGCATGAGCTATTCTACAGCAGGACTTTGCTAGAGAAATCTCTATACAATCCTGTGTAGATGGGAATATATACAACGTACAAACCGAACATTTCCTGATAATAAATCGTGAAGACATTTATTTTAAAACAGTTCTTTGGTATACATGAATTTTTATATTTTATTACCAGATAAAGTCAAATTTTTATATTAATAAGATAGACATGCTTGCCTATTGTTACATAAAGAATTAAATCTTAGCCAGTGACACACATCTTTGATCCCAGAATTGGGGAAGCAGAGACAGATGAATCTCTGAGTAGGAAACCAGCATAGTGAGTTCCAGGATAGCTACAAAGTGAGACCCTGTCTCAAAAATAAAATTAAAAAAAATAAGTAAAATAAAACAAATTAAATCTTGGCTTAGTGGTTTAATACCGGAGCTGCCCAGGAGAGACCAGCAGAAGCCCCAGGAAAAGCTGTACTGACCTGACGCACCAGGAAAGGCCACAGTGGGGTGCAGGGGTTTAAGGGAACTACCAGGAAAGGACCTGCAACCTCTACTCCCTGATAAGCCAGAACCCCAAGAACAGAACAGTGAGGCTTTGAAGAACAAAGGTCCCCACTTCCCACCCACACACCCAGCACCTCGGGGAGCCCACTCCGCCTGAGGGAGCCCGAGAGGGCGAGAGGGATGGATATGAGGCCACCGCTTTTCACTCAGCAATTCACTCCAAAGGCACTCTGTTTACTTCTCACTCTGCTAGCTAACCTCCACTCTGCACATACATCTCATGGCGGTGTTACTCTTGTGTGTATGTTGTTCGTACAGATCACACGGGACCGCTCAATGTGCTTCTTTACCGGGTCTCCTTTGCCAGGCCTTTCACCAGCATCTCATGGGCGGCCCCTCTTATCCCCGCATCTCTCCCTCGTTCTGTCTTCCTTACCCTGTCTCTGTTTACCTCTCGGTTATAACCTTCCGGGGCTCTAACGAGCTCTAAAATCTGTGAACCCAAACAGCTTCCCCTCCCAGGAACGTTACCCATCTCATTTGCTTTTTCTTTTTGAAATCAATCTAAGCTGCTAATAATGACAAATGCTCTTTATGTCAGCATTCTAAAGGCAGAATAAGATGAATCTCTGTGAGTTCAAGGTCAGCCTGGTCTACAAAGTGAGTACCAGTTCAGTCAGGACTACACAGTGAGGCCCTGTCACCACCACAAAAAAAAAAACAAAAAAAAAAAGTCAATAAATCTAATATTTATCCCTAACCTCATCCAACCTAGTTCTGTGACTCCTAATCATAAAATCTGAGCACACTCCGTACCATCCTTAATTATTGACATTGGGGCCAGTGAGGTTAATAAGCTCAAACATATTTGCATAGTGGGAATACTCAACAGTTGTAGCTGCTCTTGCAGTTACTATTCTACTCTGGAATAATACAAAACCCACATCAGATACCCTGGGACCTTGAACTGAAGAACTATTTTCTGAATTACACATTCTACCACATACAAGTCCCAGCAGAGCACTGCAAATATTTGACTGAAGAAACAGAGCTGGTAAAGTAAAAAGCATCTGGGGCTGGAGAGATGGCTCGATGGTTAAGAACACTGGGCCTGAGTTTGATTCCCAGCATCCACATGGTACCTCACAATCATCTGTAACTCACGCTGCAGGAAATCTGATGCCCTCTTCTACTACCTGCCAGGCACGCACATGGTACACAGACACGCATGCAGACAAAACATCCGCTTGCACAGAATAAAATAATAGCAATTTTTAAGTTAAAAAAAAATCTCAAGTAGCAACATGAGAGACATTTTAAAAATGAAGGCAACATGATTCCTCCAAAAATTACTAATCCTACAGTAATGGCATCCAGTGAGAATGAGTTAGATGAAATCCCAGACATGGAACTCAAAAAAGAATTGTAAGTCTATTCAAAGAAATTTAAAAAGAAAATAAGCTCCCAAATGTGAGGTAGAGTAAGGTAGAAAAGACCAATTGTTAAATACTGATTTACTGACTTACTTAATGGCTTACTTAAAGCACTGCATGTGCTGCCTGTTTGCCAAGAATGACTTTACTTGTAGTCTGGAACAGGATGACCTAGAGCAATAGCTGAAACAATGGGTCCATTGCCTTTAACAACCTGCTGACTGTCATGTAGGCTTTGGTAAAATCTTGCTTGCTTGCCCACCCAACCTGTGGTTTTAGAGCATAAAATAAGAAAACAAACTGAACGTAGCATCGAAGCCTTTCAAGAGCCATCCTGGCTGCAGTTCACCAGTGACATCTCCTCTGCTCCACTTCACTGGTGTTAGAGCGCTTATTCTAGAAAGATTCCCACAACATTTCTGGAGGCCCCAGCTAGATCTCATTCCCAAAGGCCCCAGTTGTTCCAGGAAGGCTGCTGCTTAGGGACCTCTCAGCCTGCTAAAGGTCTCTGGAACTGGGAAATGCAGGCCCCTGATGGGATTCTTGGGTCCCCTTCCAGTGCCCAAGGAGACTGTGAGAGCCAGGGCAGGAGTTTCCAAATGGAAGCATATGAGACCAGACTGGACATCCAGATCAGGTAAGGACCCCAGGGAGATGGACAGAAAGATGATAATGTGTGGTCTTGATCACTTGGCCAGAGATTGCCTCCAAGGTCTTAATGGGATACCAAGGTAGCACAGGTTTCCAAGGAAAAGCTTCAAATGTCAAGGCACTGGTATTAGTTTCCATAGAAATAAACAGACTAGAAATTAAATAGGGGAACATATAAATGCTGAATATAGCATTTGTGTGTATGAATGCCTGTAACAGTCCCACAGCTCTGAGGCTGTGGGATTTGATTGGGCACTAACCTGTGGTTCCACTGAGGTCATTTCCCCTGCACAGACACTTGCCTTCCATAATAGGAGGTGACAGAGCAGTGTTATATCTGTGGCGATAAGGTAAAACCTCTTATGTCACTGCAAGGTGGCAGCCAGGTGGGCACCTGCTTGAGGGCAAATCGGGTCATGTGCATCCCACACTATGCGCCACACAGGGCTAGGTACATATAAATTCCCTCAAGCTATTGGTTAGGGAACTATTCCGGTCAGTGGGTCTGCACAGTCCTAATGTGAGACTCACACAGTTCTTCAAAGGCTGTTAGGCCTGAGAACACCAAAGAAAGCAGCCAGTTCCTTTAGCATTGCCAGTGGATGGAATCTTACCCATAATGCTGCCTCGCACTGGCCACAAGTGCCAGTGCTGAAACAGTCACAAGAGCACTTGATTAGGTCCCTCCAAGGACATCTGCTTCATACAGTGCTCACCAACATCCATCAGCCTGCTCTACCAGACTCTGGTTGGCTGTGTTTCAGGGACAAATCTGTTCCAATGTGTTCACTTAGAGAGATGCCAGGTTCTCCTCTCATTCAAAAAGATGGCAGCTATGTTGTCTGGACACATACTTGCCTGAAGGGGAAGGAGAGCCTTTTCCATGATTACAGAGAAATTATTTAAGAGGTTTTTCTCCTCACAGCTGGACTTAAAGGATGATCTGCTCCCCAGTTCAGATATGGAACCTTTTACTGATGGAGCCAAAGCCTACTGCAGGGGAATAACAGCCCCTCACATCAAGAGACTCCAAGTAACAGTATATGGAGAAAGGAAACTGCTCGCCTCGGGGAACACAAGAGTTAAAACAAAAACCAAATCCCGCAGCTCCTAGAGGCTGCCTGGCCTCTATCGTAATAGTAGTACACTGTCAGGCTCACGCAAAACCGCAAGGATGAATGAGTTGGGGGAAAGAAGTGGCAGACCAGACTGCCCTGGGCAAACCATAGACCCTCCTCTTACCACTAGAAGGTATGTTTTAATGACTGAAGGAGCTACTAAACACCAGGAAAACTAATTACTAAAGATAAGAAAATAATCATTCCTGAGGTGACAGCTCCCAGCCAAGTCCAGCAAGGTCATAAAACAACCCATCTGGGAAAACTGCCCTGCAAGAATTGTTGCAAAGATATTCGATGTTCCCTAGGTTGCCCACACTGACTCAACAAGCTAGCCAGGCCTGTCTACAGGGTGCTTGGAACAAGCTCAAGTGGTGACCCAAGGCTCCACACTGACACAAAGACAGGCCTACCATTTAAACATCTAGACGTGGACTTTACTGACAGCATTCAACCGAGCAGAGAAAGGGAACCTATTCTTGCTGGTTGTGATAAGCACTTTCTCAGGCTTGATAGTAGCTTTTCCCATCTGCTCAGAGAATCAACTTGGAACTTGTACAAACGGTACCACCCCCAATCATCAGACCAGTTGGGAAAATGAATAAAACTTTTTAAAGGACAGTGGCCAAACATTGCCAAGAAACAGACTTCCCTTGGCCAGGAAGTCGGTCATTTGTCCTGTTTAGGGTACAGTGCATACCCTGTAAATATGGTTACTCTCCTTTTGGGATTATGTTTGGTCACCCACCTCCACTGTTCCCAAAAGACTCAAAGGACCTCTGAGAGTATGGACATGCCCACCTCCAGCGGTTCTTAAAAAGTTTAGCTGATGGGCTAGAGAGATGGCTCAGCGGTTAAGAGCACTGGCTGTTCTTCCAGAGGTCCTGAGTTCAATCCCCAGCAACCACACGGTGGCTCACAACCATCTGTCATGGGATCCAGTGCCCTTTTCTGGTGTGTCTGAAGAGAGCTACAGTGCACTCACATACATTAGATAAATAAATAAATCTTTTTTAAAAATTAGCTGACACTGCACAAAAATTGCCAATCCTCTCAGCTCTTAACATTGCAGGTATCTGACCACAGATAAACCACAACAAGTCAGTTGTAGACCCAAGCCGAAACTGCACTGTGAGAGCCCACCCAGAGCAGCCTCTGAAATTGACCAGCTCAAAGCTAGCTTGGCTTCCTGATGTCCTTCTTGAACCTTCCGATGTGCACCTGTGCAGTCCCTGATTCACCTCCTTGACCCTGTCACATAAATTAGTCTGGAGAGCAACCTTATTCCAGGGCAACTCGTATTCCTAGATACCCATCAACATAACTAACCACACCCAGAGGAGTTCTGCCTCATCTTCTTCAGGTGGTGCTTCTACTGAGAAGTAGGCCAGCCTCAGATCATCCTTCAGAAAAGTCCTGCTACCATGGTACTACCCACATCAGACTGTGAATCCCTTTTGAAGTGAGAGCCTGTGGACAAGTGGCCAGAGGATAGAAGAATGATTATGGGTTATTGGGGGACCTATTGATCTTATTTTAAATACTGGCCATGCATAGACTTTGCCTCAAAAGAGGCCTGGAAGGAGGCTAGCCCATAGAAAGACATATGGACATACAGACCTTTGATGGAAAGTTGTGCTGGATAGTTTTATGTCAACGTAACACAAGCTAAAGCCATCTGAGAGGAAGGAACCTCCATTAAAGAAATGCCTCCATAAGATTATAGGCTGGCTTATAGGGCATTTTCTTAATTAGTGGCTGGTGGGGGAGGACCCAGCCCATTGCGGTTGGAGCCACCCCTGGGCTGGTGGTCTGGGTTCTATAAAAAAGCCAGCTGAGCAATCTATGAGGAGCAAGCCAAGCTGGTCAACGGTGGCACATGCCTTTAATCCCAGCACTTGGGAGGCAGAGGCAGGCAGATTTCTGAGTTCGAGGCCAGCTTGGTCTACAGAGTGAGTTCCAGGACAGCCAAGGCTACACAGAGAAACCCTGACTCGAAAAACAAACCAAAAAAGAAGAAGGAGAAGGAGAAGGAGAAGGAGAAGGAGAAGGAGAAGGAGAAGAGCAAGCCAGTAAGCAACACTCCTCCACGGCCTCTGCATCAGCTCCTGTCTCCAGGATCCTGCCCTGCTTGAGTTCTTATCCTAACTTCCTTGGATGACGAACAGTGCTATGGAAATGTAAAACAAATTCTTTCTTTGAGGAAGAAAGAGTTTGTTTCATCCCAGCAATAGAAATTCTAACTAAGACAGGGGAAACCAGGGAGAAATAACATGGGAACTGACCAAAAAACGTTCTTCATCTAAAAAAGGCATGTCTTAAAATGCTGGCTTTGTTAAACGCCCGCCATGAGCTCCTTAGTCTAGGTCAGGACTTAACAAGCTTACAAGCTGGCCATGTTATTTATACTAGAGTAGGAATAACCAACCAAAGCCCGAGTAACACACAAAAGAGATGTTTAACTGAGCCTCTTGATTAAGTCATAGGAAAAGCCCAATGTGTAAAAAATAAGAAGGGCTGTGCCGGACTAAGAACAGTTACTGTTAAAAAGAAAAATAACTCCTAATGGTACACACTACACCTGCCCCAAATGTATTTACACCTGCTGCCCAGGAGACAGTTTTAAACTGCTATTGTTGGCCTCCAACTTAGATATGCTCCCAGGAGTTAAGAGCCAACAAAACTTATATCTCTTAGATAAAATAAATTTAAAAACTCCTGTACTTTTACTAGTCCTGCTAGGAATGGTCCTGACAGTGTCCATGACCACTGGTGCCACTGTAGCAGGCATCTGACAAGTTCAATAAGGCCAGTTCTCTGCTCAGATCAAGAAAAACTTAACTGCCGGGCAGGGGTGGCGCACGCCTTTAATCCCAGCACTTGGGAGGCAGAGGCAGGCGTATTTCTGAGTTCGAGGCCAGCCTGGTCTACAGAGTGAGTTCCAGGACAGCCAAGGCTGCACAGAGAAATCCTGTCTCGAAACACACACATACACACACCCACACACACACACACGAAAAACTTAACTATTGTTCAGAAAGCACAGTCACTCTTTGAAACAAAATAGATTCATTGACAACGATGATCTCTCAAAATCCTAGGGGATTAGACTTGATTATGGATGAAACGAAAAATAGATATGGCTTTAAATGAAAAATGCTGCCATTATGCTATATGAGAAAATTACCAAAAAGTTGTTTAAATGTATTAAGGTTAAAGGTGCAAACAAGAGCCCGTGGAACACAGTGAAGATCACACGCCAGGCGTACTTCTTCAAGATAAATCTGTAAGGTGTGAAGGTGAAAGGGGGGGTGGGGTAAAGTAAAATAAAGATTAAAAAATGACTAATTATTAGATACTGACTTGCTGATTTACTTAAGCACTGCTTGTCCTGTCTGTTTGCCATGCATAACTTCACTTGCTACCTGGAACAGAATGACCTGTAGAAATAGCTAAAACAATGGGTAGTCACCCTTCACAACCTGTTGGCTGTTACATGGGTGGGCTTCTGTAAAGTCTTGCTTGCTTGCCTGCCTCACCTTGTGGTTTTAGAGAACAAGAACGCAAACTGGACCTGGACCCAAGCCTTTCAGGTGCTGGCCTGGCTTCTGGTGATGGTGTCTGGGAAAGTCCCTGCAACAACGAGAACAAGAGCAGTTGAATGGAATACGGAGGGTGCTGTAAGACATGAAACAGAAATTCGACAAAGAGATAGAAATACTGAAAAAAAAGAGCAAGCAAAAAAAAAACTGGAAATGAAAAACATAAATAAGTCAAGCAAAATTTTCTGTGGAGGGGCTGGAGAGATGACTCAGTGGTTAAGAGCACTGACTGCTTTTCCAGAGGTCCTGAGTTCAAATCCCAGCAACCACATGGTCGCTCACAACCATCTGTGATGGGATCCGATGCCCTTTTCTGGTGTGTCTGAAGATGGCGACAGTGTACTCATATACATAAAATAAATAAATAAAATAATTTTTTTAAAAAAAATAATTTCTGTGCTAAAGTTTCACCAACAGAAAGATCAAGGAGAGGAGACTATTTGAGCTTGGAGACAAGGTGAAGGAATCGGAACAACCAAGCAAGGATAGAGGTGAAATATTAACAGGGTACCGGGGAACTACAAGCTATAGGCATAGAAGGAGAAGAAACTTGTTCTAAACACATAAAAAAATCTCTAAAAGTAGTCATGACTGACAATTTTTCCAGAGTTAGGAAAAAAGATGCCAGCCCAGATACAGGATGTATTTAGGGCCAAACAGACAAACAAGAAACGAATTTCCCTGTGCTGACTGGTTTTATGTCAACTTGACACAAGCTAAAGTCATCTGAGAAGAGGGAGCTTTGATTAAGAAAGTGCCTCCATAAGATCAGGTTGTAGGCAAACCTGTAGGGCATTTATTTTCTAAGTTAGCGATTGATGGGGAAGAGCACAGCACATTACAGGTGGAGCCATCCCTGGTCTGGTGGTCCTGGGTTCTATAAGAAAGCTCCTCTGAGCAAGCTATGAGGAGCAAGCCAATAAGCAGCACCCATCCATGGCCTCTACATTGGCTCTAAGTCCCTGCCCTGTATGAGTTCCTGTCTTGACTTCTTTGGTGATGAACTGTGATGTGTTGGTGTAAGCTGAATAAGCCCTTTCCTTCCCAAGTTTCTTTGGCCGTGTTATCTCATCACAGCAATAACTAAAGCACTCCCTAATCATATAGACAGAGCAAACAGCAAGAGAGGGGCCAGTGAGGTGGCTCAGCAGGTAAAAATACATGCCATCAAGCCTGATGACCTAAATCCAATTCCTGGCACCCATATGCTGAAAGGGGAAAGCACGACTTCCCTCAAGAACTGATGAAATACTTGCATAGGTTTAATTGAACCTATCTTAAAATTATTTTCATTTGGGGGAGGAGATGCACATGCATGGCACATGTGTGGGCGACTAAGGACAACTTGATGTGGAACTTTGTAGAAGCTGGTCATCTCTGGTTCCAGGGGATTTGACTCCCTTTATAAAATAAATATTGTAAATATATTTTATTTATAATTACTTTTTAATTTTATCTTCAAATTTATTATGAAAAACTACAAATAAAAATAGCATTGTTCTTTTCAAAAAAAAATAAAGAGCTAGGCAGTGGTAGCACATGGTCTTTAGTTCCAGCACTTGGGAGGCAAGGCAGGCAGTATCTAAGTTCAAAGACAACCTGGTCTACAGGGGGAGTTCCAGGACAGCCAGAGAAACCCTGTCTTAAAAACTGAAAAATAAAGCAAACAAACAAACACCCATAGAATATGCTCTATGCCCCACATCCAACAGAGCATGCAGATCTCTCACAGCCCCCTCCCCAATCCTTTCTCTCAGCCTCCAACCCCCCGCAGACATTCCCTGGGAACCCCCAGCCTGTCCAGGGAACAGTGTGACCGGCCGTCGGCTGAGGACGAACTGGGTCTACCTGAAAGAGGAGCTGGGAATGAAAAGGGATGAGGTGTGAGAGAAGGATGAAGCCGAGACAAAAGTTTCTGATCAAGGCCCAAAGTTTAGTATTCAGCATTTCGGTTATATGGGGAGACCCCACAGACCCCATCCGTTGTTTCAGCTGGACTACGTTGCAAAGCAAGCTCAGTGGGCAGTCCATTCTTCTAAGTTCCTGTAGGAAGCTGCACTTGCAGCAAGACGGATGACCCCACCAGGGTCCAACTGTGGCTTACACCCAAGGTCTATTCAGCCTGCTCAAGGCCAGGGAAAAGGCAGAGAACAGGTGGGTGATCTTCAGATCCTCAGTCTCTCCCCCTCCTATTTATCCAATTCCCCAGTCTCGCCCACAGGTCTGTAACAGACAACCTGCTGTAGCCCCTTCTTCCTCTCTGCCCTCATTCCCAGGAGACTAAGCAAATCCTCCTGACAGATCCTGTTTTCCCCCTTCTTGTGGACCCCACTCAGCCTCCCCACTTCTAATCCATCTCCATCCCTAAGTGTCAGCTCCCAATCTAAGGAACACACCCTAACTGGAATCCTGAGTGGTGACACCTGGCACGATCTCAGAAGCTCTCCCTGTCAGGCAACCACAGCCACCACATTCGCTTACAACCAGAAAGGGCAACAGAAACCAAGAAACCAGAACATTCACCCAACAAAGACCAGACCAGATAATAGCACCTAGAATCACAACCATCCCAAACCCAGTCA
This sequence comes from Rhynchomys soricoides, assembly GCA_019843965.1. Classification (NCBI taxonomy): domain Eukaryota; kingdom Metazoa; phylum Chordata; class Mammalia; order Rodentia; family Muridae; genus Rhynchomys; species Rhynchomys soricoides. Next base: position 500,984 of record JADRCH010000251.1, on the reverse strand, counting down.
GTAACAGCCAGGACATCTCCACTAAAACCCAGCAATCCTACTTCAGTAGGCTCTGAGAAATGCAATGTAACTGAAACACAAGACAGGGACTTCAAAATAGCCTTTATGAATATTTTAGAGGCCTTTAAGGAGGAAATAAATAAACCCACTAAAGAAATCTGTGAAAACATAGATTGAAATGAAATGAAGAAAACAACTCAAGACTTGCAAGGGAAAATAGAATTTAAAAAAAAATCCAAGGGATTTTTTACTAAGTTTACTAAGGGAAAACTGGAAATGAAACATTTAGGAACTTGAACAGGAAACCCAGAGGCAAGCCTCACCAACGGAGGACAGGAGACAGAAGAGAGAATATCTGTCATTGCATACAAGTTAGAAGAATGGAACAGCTCAAACAGACAAACAAAAAAGTGTTATATCTAAAAATAAAAATAAAAAATTCAAGCACAAAACATCCAGGAAATCTGAGACACTATGAAAGGACCAAATCTAAGAATAATAGGAAAAGAAGAAGGAGAAGAAACCCCAGGTCAAAGGCACAGAAAATATTTTCAACAAAATCACAGAAGACATTTCACCAACCTAAAGAAAGAGATGCCAATCCAGGCACAAGAATCATACAGAACACCAAATATACTGGAGCAGAAAAGAAATCCCCTTTGTCACACAATAATAAAATACTGCATGTACAGGACAAAGAAAGAATATTAAAAGCTGCAAAGGAAAATGACCGAACATATAAAGGCAGACCTATGAAAATTATACCTGACTCCTCAATGAACACTGTAAATACCAGAAAGTCTGGACAGATGTTTTACAAACTGTAAGCGACCACAGATGTCATTCTAGTCTACTATATCCTGCAAACCTATCAACCTCAGTAGATAAAGAAAGGTTTTTTTGGTTTTTTTTTTTTGAAACAAGGTTTCTCTGTGTAGCCCTGGCTGTCCTGGAACTCACTCTGTGGACCAGGCTGGCCTCAAACTCAGAAATCCACCTGCCTCTGCCTCCCAAGTGCTGGGATTAAAAGCGTGCGCCACCACTGCCCAGCTGATAAAGAAAGATATTCCGGGCTGGAGAGGTGGCTCAGTGGTTAAGAGCACTCACTGACTGTTCTTCCAAAGGTCCTGAGTTCAATTCCCAGCAACTACATGGTGGCTCACAACCATCTGCGATGTGATCTGATGCATTCTTCTGGTGTGACTAAAGACAGCTACAGTGTACTCAGATAAATAAAATAAATAAATAAATAGGTATTATTTTTAAAAAAAGAAAGATATTCCATGATAAAACCAAATTTAAACAATAACTACCTACAAATCTAGCCCTATAGAAGGCTCTAGAAGAAAAACTTCAACATGAAGAGGTTAACCACATACTTGAAAACACAGAATAAATAATATCAGACCAGCAAATCAAAAGAAGGGAGTGGCATACCACAACAAAATAGCAGGAATCAGCAAACATTGATGACTCTCAACATCAATGACGTCAATTCCCCAATAAAAAGACACAGACTAACAGAATGGTAATGAAAACAGGATCCATCCTTCTGCTGCAAGCAAGAAACACTCCTTGGCATCAATGGTAGACATCACCTCAGAGTAAAAGGATGGAAAATATATTCCAAGTAAATGGACCTAAGAAGCAAGCTGGTGTGGCCACTTTAGTGTCTGACGAACTAGACTTCAAACCGAAACTGATCAGAAGAATTCGGGAAGGACACAATATATTTATCAAATGAAAACTCTACCGAGAAGTCATTGCAATTCTTAACATCTATGGACTAAACACAGGGGCACTCAAATTCAAAAAAGAAACACTACTGCATCTTAAATCATATATTGACCCTCATACAGTGATAGAAGACTTCAATACTCCATTCTCACCAATAGACAGATCACCAAGAAAAAAATAGAAATGCTGGAGCTAACTGATCTCATAAACCAAATGGACCTATTACAGAACATTTTACCCAAACATAAAACAATATGTACCTTCTTCTCAGTACTTCATGGAATTTTTTCCAAAATTATCACATACTTGGACACAAAGAAAGTCTCACCATATTCAAGAATATTGAAATTATCTCTGCCCTATCTGATCACCATGAATTAATGCTGTATATCAACCACAACAAAAAGACTACAAACTCATGGAAACCAAACAACTCACCACTGAATGAAAAGTGGGTCGAGATAGAAATTAAGAAAGAAATTAAAATCTTTCTAGAATTGGATGAAAATGAAAACACAACATCTCCAAACTTATAGGACACAATGAAGGCTGTTCTAAGAGGCAAATTCATCACCAACTACCTATCTTTTTAAAAAATTGGGAAAATATAGTATTAATATATTAACAGCACACCAGAAAGCTATAGAACAGCAAGGAAAAGAATCATTCAAAGGGATTGGATGGCAAGAAAGAATCTCAAGGCTAAAATCAATAAAACAGAAACAAACAAACAAAATATAAAGAATCAATGAAACTAAGAGTTGGTTCTCTAAGAAAATCAGTCAGATTGACACACCCTTACCCAAATTAAGTAAAAGGCAGAAAGCAAATATCCAGATTAACAAAATCAGAGACAAAAAGGGGAACATAACAATAGGCACCAAGGAAACCCAGACAATCGTAAGGTTATACTTTAAAAACCCATACTCCACCAAATTGGAAAATGTAAAAGAAATGAATAATTTTCTCTATTCATACCACTTATTAAAGTTAAGTCAGGATCATAGAAGCAATTTATCAGCCCTATAACCTCTGGTGAAATAGAAGCAGTGATTAAAAGTCTACCAACCAATCAAAAACAGAAAAACAAAACACAGGGCCAGATGGTTTGAGCTCAGAATTCTACCAGACTTTCATAACTAATATTCCTCAAATTGTTTCACAAAATACAAACAGAAGGAATGTTTGTATTCTCTTAACAAGATCACAGTTATTCTGATTCCTAAACCACAGAAAGACTTAATAAAAAAGGATCTAATGATTTCTCTTATGAATGTACATGCGGTAATTCTCAATAAAATACTTGCAAACTGAATCCAAGAACACATAAAATGGATTATCCACTGTAATCAAATGGATTACTTTTCCTCAGAAATGTAGGTATCTTTCAAATTACATAAATTGATAAATCTAATTCACCATTTAAACAGATCAAAAATAAAAATAAAAAGCACATGATCATCTCATTAGATGCAGAAAAGGCCTTTGGCAAAATCCAATCCTCCTTCATGATAAAAGTCTTGGATAGATTAGGGATCAAAGGCACATACCTAAACATAATAAAGGCAGTTTACAGCAAGCCTATAACCAACATCAAGTTAAATGGAGAAAAACTCAAAGCAATTCCACTAAAATCCAGAACAAGACAAGGTTGTCTGTTCTCTCTGTATTCAATATGGTATTTAATAACTGGGTTTTTTTTGTTTTTTGGTTTTGTTTTTTGGTTTTGTTTTTTGGTTTTTGGTTTTTTTGTTTGGTTGGTTTTTTGGTTTTTTGAAACAGGGTTTCTCTGTGTAGCCCTGGTTGTCCTGGAACTCTGTAGACCAAGCTGGCCTCAAACTCAGAAATCCACCTGCCTCTGCCTCCCAAGTGCTGGGATTAAAGGCGTTCGCCACCACTACCCAGCTTCAATTTAGTATTTAAAGTTTCAGCTACAGCAATAAGACAAGAGATCAAGAAGATACAAATAGGAAAGAAAACGGTCTTTATTTGCAGCTGGTATGATTTTATAAATAAAAGACCCTAAAACTCTACCAGTGAACTTCTACAACTGATAAATACTATCAGCAAAGTAGCAGGATACAAAATTAATACACAGAAATCAGTGGTCCTCCTATATACAAAAGGACTGAAAAATAAACTAGACGGGGAAACCTTTTACAATAGCCTCAAGAAATATAAGATATCCTGGGGAAACTCTAACCTAGCAAGTGAGAGACTTGTACTCAGGAGGTAGAGGCAGCCTGGTCTACAGAGAGAGCTCCAGGACAGCAAGGGCTACACAGAGAAACCCTGTCTCAAAAATAAAACAAAACTGTAGACACTGAAGAAAGAAATTGAAGAGGCTATCAGAAGATGGAAAGATCTCCCATGCTTATGATCAATAAGTGATCAGTGGGATCAATATAGTCAAAATGGCCATCCTAACAAATGCAATCTTACAGAGTCACTGCAATCCTCATCAAAATTCCAACACAATTCTTTACAGAACTTGAAAGAACAATTTTCAACTTCACATGGAAACACACACATAAAAAACTTAAGATAGCCAAAATATTCCTGAAGAGAAAAGAACAGCTGGAGGTATCACCATCTCTGATTTCAAGTTGTACTACAGAGCTGTAGTAATAAAAACCAGTATGGTATTGGCACCAAACAGACACACTCTCCAATGGAATAGAATTGAAGACCCAGAAATAAGTCCACACACCTATGGACACCTCGTTTTGATAGAGACATCATAAATACACCCTGGGGGGGAAACCCAGCATCTTCAACAAATTGTCCTAGTCAAACTGAACAGATGCATGTAGAATAATCCACAATAGATCTATACTTATTACCCTGCACAAAACTCAAGTTTAGTGGATCAAAGACCTCAACATAAAACCAGATACAGTATACCTGATAGAAAAAGAAAGTGGGAGCCGGGCAGTGGTGGTGCATGCCTTTAATCCCAACACTTGGAAGACAGAGGCAGGCGGATTTCTGAGTTTGAGGAGAGCCTGGTCTACAGAGTGAGTTCCAGGACAGCCAGGACTATACAGAGAAACCCTGTCTCTAAAAACCAAAAAAAAAAAAAATTCATTGACACAGGAAAAGACTTTCTGAACAGAACACTGTCAGTACAGGCACTAAGACCAACTAATAAGTGGGACATCATGAAACTGAAAAGCTTCTGCAGGCCAAAAACACCCTCATTTGGACAATGTGACAAGCTACAGAATGGGAAAATATATTTACCAACTACACATCAATAGAGGACTAATATACAAAATATATAAAGAACTTTTTAAAAACTAAACATGAAGAAAACAAATCACCCAATTTAAAAATGGGGTACAGATTTAGAATTCTCAAAAGAGGAGAGTTAAATGGCTGAGAAGCACTTAAGGAAATGCTTAACAGCTGGGCAGTAGTGGCACACACCTTTAATCCCTGCAAAGGCAGATGGAGCTTTGTGAGTTCAAGGCTAGCCCGGTCTACAGAGTGAGTTCCAGAACAGCCAGGGTTACAAGAAGAAATTCTATCTTGAAAGAAAGAAAGAAAGAAAGAAAGAAAGAAAGAAAGAAAGAAGAAAGAAAGGAAGGAGAAATGTTCAGCATATGTGTGTGTGTATATATATATATATACACAACATATATAAGTATGTATGTATATACATATGTTCATTCTATAAGTCTTGTTCCTCTAGAGAACCCTGATAATACAATAAGTAAATTTAAAAATTTATAAAGAAAATCATTAGGTCTTCCACTAAATTGAAAATCTAAAAGGATTAATGTCTAGCTACATAAGACCTACCAAAACTAAACTGAGATTATGAAAAAAATGTACAAAGATGTGTGAGTCATGGTGAGGGACTGGGGAGATTCTCAGTGGATGCTGCTGGATTCTCAATGGATTCAACATTGCATGCTGCTCTTGAAGAGAACCCTGAATTCAGTTCCCAGTACTCACAGCTCACATCATTCCAGCTCAAGGAGATCCAATGCCCTCTTCTGACTTCAGAGGGCACTCACACTCACCATATACACATAATTAAAAATAAAATCTTTACAGGTAAAAAAGAAGAAGTAGGCCATTGGTATTGATGTAGCAATTAAAAGTCTCCCAATTAAAAAAAGTCCAGTTATAGATGGATTTACTGATAAATTTTACTAGACCTTCAAATAAAAGCTTAAACCCCTGGGGAGTGGTAGCGCAGGCCTTTATTCCCAGTCCTCAGGAGGCAGAGACAGGCAGAACTCTGTGAGTTCTAGGCCAGCCTGGTCTAAAAAATGAGTTCCAAGACAGCCTGAGCTACACAGAGAAACCCTGTCTCAAAACAAACCCAAACAAAAAAGCTTAAACCCCATGCTTCTCTATTCCACAACATAAAAAAGGTAAGAACATTACCAAACTCCTTTTACAAAGCTAGATGTGTGTGTGTGTGTGTGTGTGAGTGTGAGAGAGAGAGAGAGAGAGAGAGAGAGAGAGAGAGAGAGAGATTATAGATCAGCTTTCCTAATGAACATAGACACAAAAATTCTTGCAAACAGAATTCAAAAACACATGAAAAGGTCCTCCTCACTCTATCTCAATGCAGCTATGGTCCTAATGGGTCCACTCGTGTCGCTGGAGTCCTGTCCTCTTCCCTGACTTTCTGCATGCACTGCAGCTTGCAGGATCCTCACCACTTGGTGCTCCACATACGCCTACACTCCCAGCATCTGCCTCCCCTCTCTTGCCGGGCCGGACAGAAGTCCTTCACTTTTGCCTCCCCAACTCGGGTGCTTTCAATGGTGCCAACATCCTGGAGTCCTAGGGTCCCACTCTGCAGGTCCTGCAGCCTGGCTGGTAGCCAAAGATAGCACCACCGCTAAGTTCTTTGTGCGCAGCCGCTCTGACAGCCTGAGCACGAACTTCTGGTGCAGTTATTGGTCAAAGAGGATGGGACAGCCTGGGCCAACCTGGAGAAGGTGCAGTAGGAGCTGTTCAGCATGGAAGTGCAGCGATGTGGGCTGAGATCTACATCTTTATTGAAGCCAATGAGGCTTTAGTGACTGACCCAAAGAAAGTGTGTTGACAGTTCATTGCTAGTGAAGCCACCACCAGGGGGCAGCAGCCCTAGAGCTCCTAGTTCGAGACCCTGAAGCTTCCTTCAACCTGCAAGCTTGCCAAGTCACGTTCCCTACCCTCAGACCCCCACCTCTGCACCCCAACACCCATACCCCACGCACCCATTACAAACCCTTCACCCAAGCTTCTGACATCTAGAGCGGCATACTCCACCTTAACACATACCCCCAACCCCTACCTCTGCAATGCTGGCACCCATACTCAAGCTCAGAACCAACTGTTCATGCCACCTACCCCAGCCTGCCCCCTTAAACTCCAGGGACAGAAAACAAAACAATGGAACCACACACTAATTTTTTTTTTTAAAAAAACATTCACTGTGGTCATGTGAGTTTCATTTCTGTGATGCAAGAATAATTCAATATATGTAAATCAATAAATGGCACCAAAATCACAAGGTCATTTCAATAGATGTAGAATATGCTTTTAGCAGAATCCAACATCCTTTCATATTAAAAGTCATGAAGAGGAGACTCCAGGGCTGAGGGGTTGAGAGCATGCAATGCTATCGAAGAGGACTGGAATACAGTTTTCAGCACCAAAATCAGGTGACTCACAGTCACCTGTAACTCCCTCTTCTGGTCTTCCTAGGGCACAGTCACACAGACTTACCCCCATATGCACAAATAACTTTTTTAGCAGAGACAGGCGGATTTCTGAGTTCGAAACCAGCCTGGTCTACAGAGTGAGTTCCAGGACAGCCAGGGCTACACAGAGAAACCCTGTCTTGAAAAACCAAAATAGCCCAGCAGTGGTGGCGCATGCCTTTAATCCCAGCACTCAGGAGGCAGAGACAGGTGGATTTCTGAGTTTGAGGCCAGCCTGGTCTACAGAGTGAGTTCCAGGACAGCCAGGGCTATACAGAGAAACCCTGTCTCAAAAAAAAGAAAAAGAAAGAAAGAAAGAAAGAAAGAAAGAAAAGAAAAACCAAAATAATAATAATAATTTTTAGCTAAAGTATGGAAGAAGCTTGGAATACTACAGAGCCGTAGTAACCACAGTGTATCTATGGTGCTGGAATAAATACACACAGCTCAGTAGAATAGAAGATCCAAGGTCGCACAACTACAGCCACCTGGCTTTTGACAAAGATGCCAAAAAGACACAATAGAGAAAGGCAGCATCACCAACAAATGGCGCTTGGAAAACTGAATATGTCAAAAAATGAAATTGGATTTATCTCTCACCCTTTTCCAGAGGATCAGGGACCCCAACATACACCTGATACTACTGGAGGAAAAAGTAGGAATAACTTTATAATGCAGGTATCGGTAAGGATCTTCTGAAAAGGAGTCTGATTGCGTAATTCCCACATGGGCCACCATTAAATTACAGAGCTTTTGTATCAGAAATGCAATGGTCAGTCGAGTGAGAGGCACCTTACAGAATGGGAGAAGTGCCCAACAGAGGATTAGGATCTAGATATAGAAAGAATTCAAGAAGCTAAGCATAAAGAAAACAACCCAATCCAAAAAATTAGCTTTAGAACTCAATGGAGTTCCCAAAAGAAAAAATACAAATGGCTAGTAACATTGTTAAAGTTACTAGCCTCAGGAAAGTAAAACTAAAAACAGTTTGAGGGGTTGCAGATGGCGCAGCAGTTAAGAGCTCTTACGGCAGAGGACCCAAGTGTAATTCCCAGCACCCACATTAGCTGGCATGCAACCTCTATAAACTGCAGCTGCAGAGGATCCAACACCTCTGGCTCCTCGGATACTGGCACTTGCATGCACTTACCCACACACAGATACACAGGCATACAAATAACTATAGACAAAATGAATCTTTTCAAAATATGTCAAGTGTGCTGGTGTTGGTAAAGGACCCTTTAGTTCCAGCACTAGAGAGTCAAAGGCAGACAGATTTCTTTGAGCTCCTGGACAGCCTGGTCTACATGGTGAATTCCGGGCCAGCCAGGACTGCATGGTGAAACTCTATCTCAGACAGACAGACAGATATGTAGACATAAAGACAGATATGTGGACAGACAGACATGTAGACAGACATGCAGATAGACAGACGACACTGGAAATGTGGAAGAACAGCTGCTGAGTGCTTGCTGGTTTTCCAGAGAATCTGTGTTGTTCAGCTCCCAGTACCTGCTAGGCAGCTCACCTGTAATTAACTCCAGCCCCAGGCATCTTTCAGGGATCTCTCCAGCTTTAACACGCTGCAGAGAGAAAAGTCACAAACGGGAAGAATGCAGTTCAACTCAGCACAACTCAGTAGCTAGTGTTGGTTCAAACTTTAGAAGTCTGACTCCGAGGATTTTATTTTAGGCATATTTAAGCACAGCAAAATTTAGTGAAAACTATTCTGGTGACAATTGACACGATCTTACGTGTACAACAAAGCATGCCTAAATCTCCTTGAGGAACAAAGTAAGCCAAATACAGATCAGACGTGACTACATCGAAACTATTTGTAAAATCCATAAAGATAGGTCCTATAGATTGACTAGAAAAAACAAACTTATGATAAGGGTCTGGGGAGGATCTGGTACCGGATATGTCTCTAGCCACACAGTACAAAGGTCACCAGGCTGCACAGCACATCCACTCCCAGACTTCTGGGTGGAAAACAGGTATTGCATTCCTTACCTTGAGGGAACAGCCTGGTGTGCTTAGCATTCCAGATTCCCCCAATGTTTATCTGTGAGCACAGAGACCTCTGTGCCTCCGACCTTTTTACCTCCTCTCTCTGTTGATTTTTTTTAACATGAAGATTGTGGCTGTAATGGAGGTCAAGATTGAATGCATTCCCGCTTGGTTAGTCTCACTATTAGAGAACTGTGGGACTAGCTAGCAGGGGACCAAAGAAAGAGTAAAGTTGTCTTAACCACTTTGGCCACTCAAAGGTCACCTGAGAGGTTTTTATCTCTTTATACAGATCAGTTTGACCATATGCAGTATTATAGAAATCTAGCACATTAAAGCAACACATGAAAGGGAATTGTGCTTGAGCAACAAATAATTTATACTAGCTCATTTTTTTAAAACACTGTGATGAGTCTCCATCCACCCATCTCTTGATTAACTTCTGCTAATATTTTTGCTGTAATGTTAGTAATTTGACTAATCACATAGACAGTTTTTTTAAACCTCTTCTTGTATTTCAGTAATCGCTTCTGGGACTAGAATAAAAATAGTCCTTAGCACGGAAAAACAATAACATACTGTCTCCTGTTACAGGCGTAACTCCTGACAAAAAGCATTTACAGTCGGGTTGGCAAGCTGAAAATTAACATGTAGCATAGTCAGTAAACATGACAGCATCGTTTGGGGGTCAATTGTGTCCTTGTTGTCTCCCCAATCTCTCAGTTTGAAGAGTTAAAGTCTTGATGTAGCCCTTTGGTGGGTTTGTTGCCTATCTTTAGAGGCTTCATTTGTCTGGTCGTCTCCGGAATGCCATCCTGGTTGGATGCACCAGAGTGGGAGCCAGCTGGGACTTCATTCATTTTCTGGGAAGACATAAGCATAACCTTTCCCTGGTGTTAGAAAAACACCTGATCCTTTCCACTGATCAGTCTCTAGCTCCTCCTATTTACATTTACGTTAGGCTGTGTCTCCTTTAGGGAAAGATGCTTTGGAGCAATGACAACAACAAAAAGCATTAGCCTGAAAATGAAAAATTTAGAGTAAGCCGGGCAGTGGTGGCACAGGCCTTTAATCCCAGCACTTGGGAGGCAGAGGCAGGCGATTTCTGAGTTCGAGGCCAGCCTGGTCTACAGAGTGAGTTCCAGGACAGCCAGGGCTACACAGAGAAACCCTGTCTCGAAAAACCAAAAAAAAAAAAAAAAAGAAAGAAAAAAGAAAAATTTAGAGTAAGCAAAACTAAATGCAGCACAATATGTGAGGATTTAGGTAGGTGTAGATACCTCTTTTGGTTTTTAAAAGTTACCATTTAAGTATTTGGTGGTGTCATTCCACAATAGTTTGACCCTGTGGGTTGTAAGAGATTCCAGTAACATGATAAATATTTCATAAATTGCAAACTTCCTTAAAGCATTTGCTAGTATAAGCTTAACTATTGTCAGTTTTGGTTGTAATAGGAATCCTAAGAAGGAGAGGTGTCTAATAAGTGATTTATATCCTAGGTTGTTTTGCTCTTGTGGGAAGAAGCGACAAGCACATTAGAAAAAGAATCAGCCGTTACATGAATATATTTTAAAGGTCCAAATTCTGAGCTATTCGTAGTATCTACCAAATGACATTAGATTTTAAGCCTCAAGGATTTATTCAGCCAGCAGAGGGCAGTAGGGTGAAGGAAGAAGGAAAAGGTGAGGTTGGACTATTTGTTGTGCCCGGTCCTAAGGGAGGAGGCTCGGAGCATCAGCTTGAGCATCAGCAGATGTGAACAGACCTGGAAAGTCAGAATGAGCCCAAACATAAGTTGTAAAAACTGCTGACATTGTCTTACGGACACTGAAGAGAGAGAAATGATTGTGAACACGAGTAGTGGGTTGGGCTTAAGTCTTGCAGTTTCTAGGAGTGAAACAGCTTGAGAATATAGTCAGTTACAGTATCCAATGGTTGGGGGAACATCTAATAGACGCTGACTGAATATTGCAAATTCACACTGTTGAGCTGCATAACTGGGGTGCGTACAGCATTTTTTGTGGAGCATGTGGGATTTGTATGTAAAACATAAGCTCCTTGTCCTCATGAAGAGCCAGATGTAAACGCATCAAAAGCAATCACTCTAGGATTTTTAGATGTAATTTTAGTTAATTCCTATGGGGTATCTTCAAAAAACCATAAAGAGGATCTTTAGGGAAATGATTATAGATCCCAAGTGACATGTTAATGCCAGTTATTACCAGTGTGACGTAACTAATCACTCTGCATTTTATTAAATGGCACAATGACTTCGACAGGCGCTTTAACAGTAGGCTGTTTTAAGACGTGTCTTTCCCGTCATGCTCAAGTCCTTAGTTTTCTGTAAATAAGGAGTTACAGATTGCTGCAGAAAATTCTGACATGCATAAATTTCTATAATACTGTTTCCTTCTTGACTATAATTCCTGTAGGAGAGGAGGAGGAAGATAAGTGATTGATAAAGAAGTAATGGATTAACTCTGTGAGCTACGGTTCAGCAGCAGCCTTATTTAAGAATATAGTAAAGCTCTGTTTTGGGTGTTATGTCTCCTATGGGTTTTAACCAAGAGTCTCCAGAAAGTAAATTAAAGAATGTAGCAGATAAGCCGGGCAGTGGTGGCGCACGCTCTTAATCCCAGCACTTGGGAGGCAGAGACAGGCAGATTTCTGAGTTCCAGGCCAGCCTGGTCTACAGAGTGAGTTCCAGGACAGCCAGGGCTACACAGAGAAACCCTATCTTGAAAAACCAAAAAAAAAGGATGTAGCAGATAAGGCCATGCCCAGTTGACCATGATCCAGTTGTTTTGGTTTGGTTTGTGGTTGTTTTTTAAGTAATGGAGGACACACTGTTTGAAAAGCGTTCCTGTGAGAGGACCACAGCAAACCTGTTGTTGAGTAATAATATACCCTAAATAATTTGGAGAGGAGAATGTCATCCGTGTAATCGAATGTCTAATACCTCCAGAAGTCTAAACAGCTTTGCGTGTTGTGCACATTCTGTTGACCTAGAGTGTCAGTCTTTCATTTCTTGTGGTAAAGATGTCCCACTGGCTTTGGAGTGTCTACAGTAGGAACGGAGAATGCAATTAGTTCCTTATCATTGGGGTGTGACAGAGCAGAGAAAGCAGTCTTTTAAGGCAAGTATAAAAGTGCAGTGGCCTTGAGGGGTCACAGTGGGGTCATGGGCCGTGAAGGGACCATTGATCAGTCCATATTGGGTGAGCTCTGCTGTGAGAGAAAGCAAAAAACTAAGAGGTCTCTAGGGCAGCTGAGCCCTGGTGCAAAGGCTTCACACTCACACTGCGGCCAGAGCAGTCTGGCTTTCTGCTGGGCCAAACCTAGGTGGTGGACATCAAACTCGGGGGGACAGAAGGCTCAGCGATGTCAACACTGCTGAGAAGCCAGAGCAGCAGAGGAGTCAGCTCACCCTCTCAAGATTGTGTGTGTGTGTGCGTTATGATCCTCCTGAGAGTGTCCAAACAATATATTACTTTAGTCCAGACCGTAAAATAAACTGTCAGGGAGTTTATCTGCCTTCTCATGAGCTCTTTTTACAAAGCTCCTATGCATTTCCAAATGTCAACATCAATGGTTTCTTGTTCAGGAGATTGTACAACCATTTGTACAAGGTTTCAAAACTGTTGCTCTGAATATTTTGCTGCCCTGGATCTTACCAGACATCTTAATAATTGTATAAAATGTTTTGCTTTAGAGAGGACTGAGAAGAACTGTTATTTTACTCTCTCACTTATGTTGCCACTCCTTGGATGAGAGGGCCCACACTCATGGTATAAAGAGAGAGAGACAGAAACAGAGACAGAAAGAAACTGAGAGACAGAGAGAGAGAGAGAGGAAAGAGACAGAGAGAAACTGAGAGAGACTGAGAGACAGAGACAGAAAGATTGATTCCATCTCAGCCTACTCAGTCAGAACGGCTATTATCAAAAACAAAATGACAAGAAGTGCTGGCAAGGGTGTGAAGAAAGATGAACACTATTGGTGGAAACACATATCGATGCAACCACTACGGTTCTGCAGATAGACAGATAGATAAAAGGAGTTGGTAGACAACTGTTTTACCTAGAAGACATGGGTTATTAAGTGAAAACCAGTTGCCAGGCATTGGATAACTTCCTTTACCTTATTAGTCAGAATGGCCCCTGATTTAATGACACAGGGTATTACTGTTTCTCTTGGTTGTCTGCTGTACTAGTTGGCAAAACACTATTGCTAAAGACACAATACACTTTGATTGCAGAACAAACAGAAATCAAGCTAGAACTTCCTGTTTGTGGATGCCTCCTCCATTCTGGATACTTTCACAGTGCTGAAAGGTGATCTGCAGGTGGCTGGGATAGACTAGTCACTAATGGACTCACAGGTTGACTCCTCATGCTACGAAACTGATCTTCAGGCAAGTCGTGTCTGCTGGCACATAGTGGTATGATCTGGTTTGAGGTCTGTTCCACAGGAGGAAACTCACGCCTGATACTGTAAACACAGTCAAAATCCCATGGCTACAGAGGCCAGAGCCTACTAATGCTGGTTTTCTAATAGATTTGTTTTCAAACTGCCTTCTAGAGATTTATGTTCATACCAATAGATTAATGCTGTGCTCAACCTTAGACAGAGTTGTAACAGTCAATGAAGAGACTCATAACTAGTCAAAGTGTAGAGATAACTATTGAGTATTCAGCCCTAGATGGAACATCTTTACCAACACCCTCTCCACATGGAGAAAGTGTTGTAATAAATATTTCATCTCAATAGGGGGTCTCTACCCCACTTTTGATCATTCAGTTCCCAGATAAAAGACACACGACTTTTATATCTGTAAGAAGCCTTTAAAGCACTACAGCTAGGCAGATAACTACCCTCTAAGATATTAGTATTTACTTTCCTATCAATAACCTGGAGTTATAGCTTGTCATGTTCCATCTGGGCAGCTCTTTTTTTGGGGGGGGGGGGGCTTTCAAGACAGGGTTTCTCTGTATAGCCCTGGCTGTCCTGGAACTCACTCTGTAGACCAGGCTGGCCTCGAACTCAGAAATCCACCTGCCTCTGCCTCCCAAGTGCTGGGATTAAAGGTGTGCATCACAACTGGGCAACTCTTAACTCTAAGTATTTATTAAACAGCCCTCATGGCCATGTTTTCATGACTCACCTACCCCATGGTGTCTTCTCTCTCTACTTTCTCTCTCTTTCTTTGTGGTCTCCTGCCTCAGACCCCAAGCCTGGGAACTGAAACCCCACCTACCTCTCTTCTGCCTAGTTACAAACTATTAGCATCTTTATTCAGCCAATAATTTTAAATTAAGGAGCAAGGTCACGTGACATCACTTTGTGCGTGTTCTGATTCTCTCATCCCTGGGCAGGGGGAGGGGGCAACCAGGCCTTGGAAGCCAGTATTCAGCATTACAGTAATAGCAATAGATTAAACCTCAACAAGGAAGAGGAGGTAGAAAGAGTGTGAAGACTGAAGGAGAGTGAGAAGCGTTTTGTAATGGATCCATTGCGTGGCCATTGTACTCGGTAACTCCTAGAAGCTGTGGTTACCTGCAGTCAACATTCTAACATGGATGAAAGACTGGCACACGAGGCTCCACCCCTATCTGAGGAGCTACTAGAAATCCATGACTTTAGCAGGGCAGTGGTGGAGCACGTCTTTAGTTCCAGCACTCAGGAGGCAGAGGCAGGTGGATTTCTGAGTTCAAGGCCAGCCTGGTCTACAGAGTGAGTTCCAGGACAGCCAGGGCTACACAGAGAAACCCTGTCTCGAAAAACCAAACAAAAAAAAAGAAAGAAAGAAAGAAAAAAAAAGAAATCCATGACTTCTGGGAAAGAGGAGGGTGTGGCTACGGGTAGGCTGCCCACGTTCTAGTCATGGGCCAACACCTGTGCACATGCAGGCTGCACCAACTGGACTCGGTGAACTACTAAGAGGAAGATGGAAAAGGAGGAATTATTAGAGAAGGTTCTGAGAGGGAGGGGAGAGGGGGAGTCTGTGGTGGATATGATCGAGATACATTATAAATACATGAAATTGTCAAGGAATTGTTGTAAAATAGTCTTTTAAAAAACCACAGTCAAAGCATAGTGGACATGACAGGATGTGGGACTTCTTCGCTGTTTCCCAAAATAGGTCAATACTTTAATTTATAATCATCAATGCTAAAACACCACTTCACATAAACATGTAATAAAAAATGGCAGAGGCAGGCGCAGGACACTTTCAGAAACTGTTGGAAACTCTGTTCTAATCCCAAGCCAAACTCATGGAAATATTTTTTTGTTTATTTTTTTGAGGGTTTTGTTGTTGTTGTTGTTGTTTGAGATAAGGTCTATCTGTGTAGCCCAGGCTGTCCTGAAACTTGCTCTTAGCCCAGGCTGGCCTTGAACTCAGAAATCCACCTGCCTCTGCATTCCGAGTGCTGGGATTAAAGGTGTGCACCACCACCACCCAGCTCTGATTTTTTTTCTGAAACTCAAGTCATGAGTTCATATAGTAATTCATAAAAATCATACCTTTTAATACAATACAATCTAAAGATAAACTAATTTATTACTCTCGTTCTAAAATTGACAGTAGGAAAATATTAAAAATTGTATGTTTTTCATAATTAATCCATTGTGTTTAAGATTAGAAAGCTTTATCCACACCAGGTGGTGGTGGCACACCTTTAATTCCAGCACTCTGGAGGCAGGGCGGGCCAATGTCTGTGAGTACAAGGCCAGCCTGGTCTACAGAGTGAGTTCCAAGACAGTCAGGACCGCACAGAGAAACCCTGTCTCGAAAAAAACAAAAGAAAAAAAGAAAAGAAAAAACCCTCAATTCATACCACAGTAGTGTAGGAGTCAAAGGCAGTTCCATTGCCATTGCCTGTATGACGACAGCACGCACAGTACCAAGTGTGCGCAAAGCAAGCCTGCAGTGAAGCAGTGACTACACAGAGGAGCTGGAAATGCCTCACATTCTTTGTGCATTTGATTTTGACTTAATAGTTGATCACCACACATTAGGTGACCTTCAACTGTTGCCAATTTTTCTAAACTTCAACCTAGTTATGCAACCTTTAATGGGACTGTGCCACCGATGAAAGCACTGTGTTCTCCATTCTCCGTAGAATCTCCACGCAGTATCTCTCAGACCTGTGACGAAATAATTCAGACTTGTAGAAAACGCCATGAACTGAAAAAGTTCCTGCAGATCCTTCCTCTGGGCAGTATGGATACCAGGCACTGACTCTGTGGACCCTCGGACAGGCTACGTGGTCTCTGGAATCTGTGGCTGAGTCAGATGTGCATGGAAGTCCTCAGTTGGCCACTTACCAAAAAAAAAAAAAAGCCACCAAAAACCTGGCAGTGGTACCGAGTGTGTGGTGATTAAAATTGCCCACCCTAAGTGGTCTCTTCTTATATGAAGTGGAACTATAATAGCTCCCATCCAGCAAATTAAGAATGTGTAGTATTATATTTCAAAACCCCAGCCCAAGGTTTCTACCTTGCCTTTGGTAGCTGAGTTCCCAAATGAGACACACTGGCAGCCTTTACGTTTCCAATAAGCCTTAATCAGCACAATAGCCGGGCAGCTGCCTGCCCTCCGTGCTGTTAGAATCTACTTTCATAGCAATAACCCCAAGTTATTACTTACTATTTACTATGCTCCATTTGGGCTGCTCTTAACTCCAATTGGGCAGATATTCTCTTGACCTTTAACCCATGGTTGCTTCTCCTTCCTCCTCTCCTGCACGTTCTTCTTCTCGTGGTCCCAAGGCCCGGAAACCTAAACCCCAACTATGTCTCTTTTGCCCAACTATTAGCTGTTGGCATCTTTATTTATTAATCATAATTAACTGGGGGCAAGGACACTTAGCTAGTGTCTACTTGCAGATTCTCTCATCTTTGGGCCAACCAGTTTTGGGGGCTCAGAATACAAGCAGCATCAGGCCAACCCACCACAAGAATGCATGCCAGGGAATAGAGGCTTTTTTTGATCCACACACCTGGGTTCCTTCTCAGAGATTTGAGTTTATGTTCAGAAGTGGGGTTTTTTTGTTGTTGTTTGTTGTTTTGTTTTGTTTTGTTTTGTTTTTCGAGACAGGGTTTCTCTGTGTAGCCCTGGCTGTCCTGGAACTCACTCTGTAGACCAGGCTGGCCTCGAACGCAGAAATCCACCTGCCTCTGCCTCCCGAGTGCTGGGATTACAGGCGTGCGCCACCCCTGCCCGACTAGAAGGTTATTTAATATCTCCTTGATATGATCCAATGGGGAAGCAGAGCACTCCCATGGAGGAGTCCTTTCAAATACCTTAAACCATAATCTTCACAAAACCCTTTACTAACTTTCAACAGAAGATATGAACCTTAGAGAGATGTAGTAGATGGTCCTGTGAATAGGAGGCAAAAATGTAGACCCTGGCTCATGTTCTAGAGACAATCCAGTTTCTCAAAATACAAACGGCATGAGAGAAAGAGGGAAGGGACTACAAAAGAATAAAATTATCTATCAAATATACTAACAACACCCGCTGTTCCTGCAGAGGACCCAGGTTTGGTTCCCAGCACCCACATCAGGTGGCTCAGAACTATCTGTAACTCCATTTCCAGGGGCTCTGCCTCCATCTACTGGCCTTTGCAAGTAATGCATGCATACAGAGCGCATACACACAGGCCCACACATGTACACATAAAAACATGTCAATAACCATCTTTTTCAAAGAGAAGTATAATACAAAATCCACTTTAACAGCCAGGCTGTTTGTCAATTTCAAAGCTCAACATGGAGCTACTATATTATCTTGCAGATATATATCCAAAGAATTGAGAGCAGAAAACTCAAATATTCTTGGACACCAAAGTTTATTTATCATAACTAAAAATAGACCCAAATGTCCATCAAGAGAAAATTTCATAAAGAAAATATGGCATGTACATGTAATCGTATGTTCTTGAAACTTTAAAAAAAGTAACAAAGCCAGACATGGTGGGTCACACTCATAATCTAAGCATTCGGGAGACTGAAGTAAGAGGACTGTTCAAGTCCGAGCTACCCTGAAAGCACCTACTTAAACTGCTTCCTGTTAAGGCCTAACTAGAATAGTAAGGCCTAGATGGAGTGTTAAGGCCTAGGTAAAATAGTGTGGCCTAAACAAAATGTCATGGCTTAAATGAAATGTTAAGACTTAGAAGTAACTGTTACCTGGCTAGCCGGACATTATAAGTAAACCTTCTCATACGTTTCTGCTGTTACTAGAAAACTTTCTAATGCCAAGGTCGATTACATAGTCTTATGTTCTGTACCTTTGGAACCAGTCACAAAAGAAGTCAGTAGAATTATTTTGTATAGTTACCCATAATATGCTTGGTCCCGAACCAACCACCCGACAGCACTTCCTGCACCTGTGTATAAGCTTTTATGATATTTGCCTTTATAAGCGGCCCCTGGGATAGACCCCAAAGTAAGAGAGACACCTGTGCCAACATAAGAAACTGTTTGGAATAACACCTCCATTTTGAGTACTGGTCAGTAAAGTTTAAGTTCCCAAGACCTCCCTGGGAACTGACGTCTTACTTGGCAGAAGTAGGTACGTGAGCAACTGACATCTTGGTTGGCAAGTTAGGACACGAATGTTAGACAAGGTAAGTCCCCTCCAACAGTTGAATACCCCAACCAATGGAAACGCGGTAAGCGTAGAACAAAGCCGTTCCTAAGGAAATCCCCTAAATCCTGATTGGTGGAATAACTTGGCACTAAATCCTGATTGGTGAAATAACTTGGCACAGATGTTTGTGGATTTTGGACTTAAAACCCCTGTAAGATCTTAACTCGTGTTCATGGTTCAGTTCCCGAACATGGATCATGGCTCTGGTCCACCAGTCCTGGGACATATGCTCAATCAACTATCCCTGTCTGACTGAGATCCGTGTTTGTGTGGTTTGTGAGCCAATTCCTGGACCCCAACACTGCCAGCTCAAGATTCGCATGTTTCTGGGCCATTTTCACAAGTAACCCAATGAGAAGGTGTGTGAGTGTGAAAGAAACAAAATTGCTAACAAAGTAGGGTGGTCTTGTCTTTCAAGAGGTTCCTCCTCCCCAAAACCCCTTCCTTCTCAAAAACCAAACCAAACAAAAACAACAACAAAAGTCTAATTGCAGCCAAGTCTCCTTGGCAACCATATTTAATATACGTTTGTCAACCATTGAGGTAACCACAGCTATAAAAGGAGAGAGTCTGCAGCTTCCAGCAGCTCCCAGGAGTAGAATCCCTCTGACCTCAGCCACCAATTAGAAACGTGGGTGCCCGCTGTCCCCCAAGGGCTCTTTACTGCCTTGATGATGATTCTCTCTGGGCTCTATCCCCCTTTATACTAGATGCAGTTACTCATTATCTGTTGGCCAAGGGCAAATCTACCCCACAAAGATGGTGCCTGGCTCCTGGGTATGGCTTCCTTCGGGTGTGTAAAAACAGCAGACCCAATACTGTCTCCCTTAAAACTCCGAACATCTAAAGCAACATGTGTGGTCCATGTCACATGTCACAGTTAGGGATATAGCATAGGAAGAGAAGTGTGAGCTGTAAACACACAGTAGATTCAACAAAGCACACAGAAGATCTCAAAAGATCTTCTGATGGCTAATCTTGACTAGCAACATGACTACCTCTGAAATCAACTAAAATCCGGGATGTTAGGCACCCCTGTGAGGAAGTCTCTTGACCAGATTTAAAGTGGGAAATCCACCCAAAATTTGGGCCACATCTTGTGATGGCAGCCCGCATAAAAGAACTCAGAAGAAGGAAAATCTCAGTTTTGGGTTTGGCTTGGTTTGGTTTGGTTTGGTTTGGTTTTGATACAGGGTCTCTCTGTGTAGCTCTGGCTGTCTTAGAACTCGTTTTACAAACTAGGCTGGCCTCAAATTCACAGACATCTGCCTACCTCCACATCCCAAGTGCTGGGATTAAAGGTATGCGCCACCACCGCCACTGAGCAAGTGTTAAGATTGCTAAGAGCATATGCCTCCACACCCAGCAAAACTTTTCCTTTTTTGCCTGCTTGCCCTCACTCTTACTGGCAAGCTCATTGATCCTGTTGCTGAGACATTCCTTCTTCTTACCTGCTTCTTCAGGATTACAACATAGACTGACAACCTGCAGCTCTCTAGGACTGCTCCAGGACTCTAGCACCAGGTTAGAACTGCAGAGACATCCAGACTCCTGGGCTGAAAAGCTACCATATGTTTGGGTTTTCCAAAAATAATTAATTAATTAATTAATATCTGTGTGTGTGTGTGTGTGTGTGTGTGTGTGTGTGTGTGTATTCGTCCAGTCAATTTGGTTCCTTTAATGAACCCTAATACAGACCTTGTATTCTGGGAGCACCCTTATAGAAGCAGGAGGGATGAGGGAGGGGACGGGGGTTTGTGGAGGGGAATTGGGAAGAGGGATAACATTTGAAATGTAATAAATAAAATAACCAATTAACAAATGTTAAAAATAAAAGAAATTCTTAGCATGATTAGGTTTTATTGTTTAATTGAATTTTTGAAAGATTTATTTATTTATTTATTATATATAAGCACACTGTAGCTGTCTTCAGACACCCAAGAAGAGGGCTTCAGATCTCATTATGGAAAGTTGTGAGCCATCATGTGGTTGCTGGGATTTGAACTCATGACCTTTGGAAGGATGGCCAGCACTCTTAACTGCTGAGCCAGCTCTCCTGCCCTGTTTATTTGAATTTTTAACCAAATTTTCTACTTTAATTGAATATTATTATAATTAAGAAACATGGTCAGTCAGGAGTGATGGCCCATATCTGTAATCCCAATGTTCCAGAGGAGGCTGATGCAGGAGGATCCCAAGATTAAGTCCAGACCAACTATGTACAACAAGATCCTGCCAGAGTACAGAACAAAATAAAAACATGGCTCACTAAAAATGTCGCCTAACATTTTGAAGTAAACTACAATACATAAATTTTCAGGGAGAAAAATATTAGGAAGAAAATCAAAGGTAAATGGTGTTAGATCACTCTGTTTCAGTTTTAATTTTTATTAAATTATTAACTCAAAATTTTCTTTATCCTACACACATCCGCATTCTAGAATCTCATTTCTAATGATGGATCATCATGTTTGCGATCAGATGCAAGTACCTATTTCTTTTACCCCTAGCCAGCAAGCCTGTCCTCTGGAGGAGAGGGCACTTCCAGCAGCACCTTGGTTGGAACCTTTGAGAAAGAAAGGCTCCTTCATGATGATGTCAGCCTTGCTTTAAAAAAAAAAAAAAAAAGTCAAAAACTCATGAAAAACACAGTTGATGTGAATCAGATGTCTAGATGGCAGAGTGCCCGCTAAGCCAGGCAAGTGCACAGATGTGTGGGACACAGATTCCTCCCTTGCGGCCATGGAAGGTAAATAGCCCATCCTTGTGGATGTCCTACCTAGAAGCCTGGTGGTGAGGCTCCCGTTCCCTAGCTCATTGCCCTTTACCCACCCAGTTCTTTCTCTGTCCGCCATCTTCAGACAGGAACAGTAAGCATGTACACTTGTTGAGTAACCGATTAGACTTTAGTGAATGGTTTTCGTTTACGAGCATAACCAGTCAATAGCTGTTTTAAAACTTCCATCTTCCAGTTTCTGAAGGAAAAGTGTTTCTAACGAATTCCAGGAATCAGCCAGCAGGTGTAGTAACGTTTTTACCAAAGGGAGGATTTAGATTTCCTGGAACCTGGCAGAGGGGGATCAAAAGAAGGGGTGTCAGGCTTCACCCAGGTAGGCTCCCTGCTTCCCTGGGAGGGCAAACTATTCCAGCCGCTACAGACACTGGAGAAAAAAATAAGGCATCTTTTGTCCTTCAACATCTGGCGCGCCCTCGCGCATGCACACGTGTGCAAGTGCCTTTGCCTGTGCGTGCGTGTGCACCCGTGCATGTGTGCGTGCGTGCGTGTGTGTGTGTGTGTGTGTGTGTGTGCACACCGCGCACGCAGGTGTGTATCCTTTCAGGATGAGTTGACCAGGTGCTTTCTCCCATCACAGCTGTTCCTTTTGTTTCATGGTAACCTTTTCCCTGTGTCCAGATACTTTGTTATTTGTGGCAGGATGCTTCACTGAATGGCAAATGTCAGCCGGCATTGTCTGCCAGCCTGGAGACCCCTTCATCTTCTTCTTGCTTAATGAGGCATTTTGGCCTCTAATGTGTGTTTACATTGTAATCCTCTCATTACAGAGATCTTATGATTTCCCTTCTTTCTTTTTTTGGGGGGAGGGGTGTTTGTCTGTTGGTTTTGAGACAGAGTCTCACTATGTAGCCTTAGCTGGCCTGGAACTTGCTTTGTAGACCAGACTGGCCTCAAATTCACAAATATGTACCTGCCTCTGCCTTACTAGTGCTGGAATTAATGGCACTGACCACCTTGCTCTCTTGCTTTGAGCTCTTTTCATTCTCCAGCCTCAGCTTCCTGTATGCTGGGATCAAAGCACGTGTCACTGTACTTGACCAGGCTATCTGTATAAAGTCATACCAAGCAGCCTACCCTGCCCTCTGAGTTGCCAGCTCCCCAGCTGCTCTATCCCCCAGTAGCACCACGTCCTTTATACATGGCATGCTGTATGTATTGTTATACTATATTGACCACATTTTATCACAGTCATCACTATAGCTCAGGTTAGAAATGCCCCCCAAAGGTTTGTAGTTTAGAGCCACTATTGGGAGGAAGTGGAGTCCTTAGGAGGCAGGGCCCAGGATGAAGTCATCAGAATTGTGCCCTTACAGGAGATATTGAGACCCCACCCTGTATGAGTCCCTCTCTTTGTTTTTTAGCTTCTGTCAGTGAGCCAGCCTCTTCTACCACACATTCCCATCATGAGGTATTGTCATCATGAGGCACAAAGCAACAAGGTCGAATGAACATGGACTAGAGTTTCTAAAACCACAGCCAAGACAAACATGTCCTTCTTTTAAAGCCATTATCTCAGCTACTTTGTTATAAAAATGGAAAGCTGCCAGGTGATGGTGGAGCATGCCTTTAATCTGAATACTCAAAACCAGAGGTAGGCAGATCTCTATGAGTTCAAGGCCAGCCTGGTCTACAGAGTGAGTTCCAGGACAGCCAGGGCTACACAGAGAAACCCCGACTCGAAAAACAAAGAAGATAGATAGATGATAGATGATAGATAGATAGATAGATAGATAGATATAGATAGATAAATAGATAGATAGATAATACCTTTTTGACTACCATTTCTCATTAGGTTATAACTTCTACATGAAGGCTGGGCATTATATCCACTTACCTGTAGTCACAACACAAGCTAAGAATGAGCCAGAACTAAATTGAGAGATAGTGTCTCAGTCAAGCAGTGATGGCGCACGCCTTTAACCCCAGCACTCGGGAGGCAGAAGCAGGCAAATTTCTGAGTTCGAGGCCAGCCTGGTCTACAGAGTGAGTTCCAGGACAGCCAGGGCTACACAGAGAAACCCTGTCTCAAAAAACCAAAAGAGAGAGAAAGAGAGAGAGAGAGAAAGTCTCAAAATAAAAAGAAAGGAAGCAAGCAAGCAAAGACAGGATAATAATGATGAGTTCAAGGCCAGCCTGGGCACACAGCAAAATTCTATCCCAAATATTCCACATGGGCAGGATGTTGCTATTTTTGTTTGCTCGATTTGATTGACTGTTAACTCTTCAGCACCTAAGATACTGTAGAGTCACACGAGATACTCAGTAAATATTAGATGTAAGGCTGGAGAGGTGGCTCAGCAATTAGAACATTTCCTACTCTTGAAGAGGACCTGAGTGAAATTCCCCAGCTCCTATGTTGGGAGGTCATACTGTCTGCAACTCCATCCTCAGGTAATCTGAATGAGAATGGTACCCATAAGCTCATATTTTTGAATACTTGGTCCCCAGTTGGTGGAACTGTTTAGAAGGATCAAGAAGTGGCCTTGTTTGAGGAGGTATGTCACTTGGAGAGGCTTTGAGATTTCAGTGACGTGAGCTCTTAGCTGTTCCTATGTCATGTTTCACTCCACCATCATGGACTCTAACCCTCTGGAGTCTAACCTTCTGGAACTATAGCCAGTTAAACCGTGTGGTAGCCTGAATAGAAACAGCCCCCATAGATGCATATGTTTGGGTGCTTGGCCCATAGGGAATGACACTGTTAGGAAGTGTAGCCATGTTGGAGTATATGTGGCCTTGTGAGAAAAAGTGTGTCACTATAGGGGCAGGCTTTGAGGTTTCATATATGCTCAAGATAGGCCTAGAGTGGCATAGTCTCCTACTGCTGCCTGCGGATCAGGATACAGAACTCTCAGCTCCTTCTCCAGCACCATGGCTGCCTGCGCGCTGCCATGCTTCCTGCTATGATGACAATGGACAGAACCTCTGAACCTGTAAGCCAGACCCAAATAAACATTTTCCTTTATAAGAATTGTCATGGTCATGGTGTCTTTCCCCAGCAATAGAAACTCTAAGACAAATGCTTACTTTTGTAAGTTGTGTTGGTCATGGCATTTTAATTATAGCAATAGAGAAGTAACTAATTTAGGATCTGACACCCCTTCTGGCCTCCATGACACCTGCATACATATGTACAGATACACATGGAGACACACCCATATACATACACATGAATTTTTTTTTTTTTTTTTTTTTTTTTTTGGTTTTTCGAGACAGGGTTTCTCTGTGTAGCCCTGGCTGTCCTGGAACTCACTCTGTAGACCAGGCTGGCCTCGAACTCAGAAATCTGCCTGCCTCTGCCTCCCAAGTGCAGGGATTAAAGGTGATAAAATATTTTTAAAAATAAAGAGATAGATAGCATGTTAGTTGTATGGATAAGCCTCCATGAGACCTTGGTGATGTGGCAGCTTCTGGTGACAATGTAAAGTGAGAGTCTGTGTGCATCTCAGCTGCTCACAGAATACAGATCCCAGCCTGTAGGAGCTTGTGAGCATCACAGACTTCCAGAGCTCCGGAACCGCCATTTACTTTTCAACAGCCTTACAGATGACTAAGATGCACAGCAGCATCTTTGAGATATCACAATGCAAACAGTGTGGGCTTACACCTTTCTGTTCTCAAAGCACTGGACTCAGCAACTGAGTGTCTCTAGAGTGGTCCCAGATGCCCATGGGATAGAGTAACAGAAAGAAACTATGGCCTGGGTATCATTTTGTACACCTTGCATGTAGTTGCTAGGTCTTTAGACGTGATAATTAATAACTTTGAAATAGAAAAATTCTTTCAGCTCTTTTCTCTTCTTTCTCTGCAGCTTCCTAGCCTGCCCCTGTTCCAACTCTCTTTAGTATAAGGTAGTATGTTTCTTCAATGGCCAGAGTAGAAGGTAGAAAAGACGAGAGGTTTGTTTGTTTGTTTGTTTGTTTGTTTTTAAGACAGGGTCTCACGATGTAACTTGCTAAGTAGATCAGGCTGGCCTTGAACTCACAAAAGTTCTCTTGCCTCTGCCCCCAGAGTGCTAGGATTAAAGCTGTTTGTCATCACACCTGGCAGAAGGTTTAAATTGTAAAGAATAATTTCTTGACTTCTTGCTTATATGAGGGAAAGTGGCTTCCCTCAACTTCTTTCAGAGTTGGAGTTTCTTGGAGCCAGGCCACCATGTTCGAAGGTAGGGCCAGCAGCAACAGCCAACTGCAGATACCATTTCCAGAGTGTTCTCTCTTATGTGTGTGGAGAGTCACAGCCATAGCCACCTGCTCCTGACTCATGTGCTTTTCCCCAGCCTTCCTAGATGCATGAGGCCTACCAGCTGCTGGGCTGGAAGAACATGTACTTGGCAGGATTTCTTCCCAGTCCTTTCCCTTGTTCCCCCTCCTTTGAGGCTCCATGCCAGGACCGCCAGACAGTTCCTCTTGCCTTGGCACCTACTGTCTTCATGTGTGTTCTGCTCAATCTTCTGAACATGTGAGCGTGGGAGTCTCTGTCACCAAACAGACCAGGGACCTCAACAACAGCATGGGCCTTCAAAAGAGGAAGAGAAACCCCAGAGTCTCACAGTAAGGCTGCAGCTCAGCCAATAAGCCTGGCTGGCCAAGGTGAGAAGAAACTGGATGCCCACAGCGGCCCATCCCAGCCCCTCCTCTCAAAGAACCACAGAGGCTCACAGCGCCTTGGGCTACCTCTGCTGTCTACAGAAGGACAAACAACTGTCAGTACTTGTCAGCAGAGAAGCTGAGGCCCCACTGGTGGTCTTTAGCAAGTCAACTTGCTAAAAGTCAATTTGCTGTGCGCTCTCTCAGAGTGTCACATGCAGACTTTTTCCAGCTTTCAGGTTTTGTGCCTCGCCAGGTGTTTGACAGCTACTTCACAAGTGAGGACCAAGAGGCTGTTGGGACAGGGACTGAGAGAGTGAGGTCAGACAACTAGATGTTTTAACTGAAACTTTAAATAAGCACTGATTTAAAAAAATGTTTAAACTTTAGTAGCAGTAGTAGTAGACTACATGCGTGTGCTTTTATGTGTGTGTAAGTGCTTATGTGTGTGTGTCTGTGTATATGTTTGTATGTGTGCTTATGTATGTGTGCTTGTATGAAGTTGTGTGTGTGTGTGTGTGCATGGTAGGGAGCCACAGTGAGAAACCAGAGAGCAAGTGTGTGTGTGTGTGTGTGTGTATGTGTGTGTGTGTACATGCATGGAAGGGAGCCACAGTGAGAAACCAGAGGGCAATTTTGTGGAGTCATCAGTTCTTTCTTTCCACCGTGTGGGTCCTGGGGATGAAAGTCAGGCCTGCTTGGCAAGTGTCTTTACCCACTGAGCAATCTCATTGGCCCCAAAACAGTGTTTTGGGTTTGTTTTTTTGTTTATTTGTTTGTTTGTTTGTGGACAGCTGGTATTGTGGCTTGGAATAACATGAATTTTTCTTTCTTATATATTTGTGTTTATAATTATTTTATAGCTTTTATAATCATTATATTATTACAGTTATTCATAATGATTTTTAAAGGAGAGGGTGTGAACACAGTCCCCCACTACCACCAATGGTACGATCAAGTTTCTCTCACTGGGGAAGCCCCAGTAGTTGGCACATCCAGAGGGTAAGAGATGAGCTTTGTCCCTGGAGAACCACCTCCATGGTCATGGTGATACAGACGCATACATAGTGAGCTACTCTAATGAGCAACAGCAACCCCGGTGCCTGCTTTGTATGTGAAGACACCAGAGGCAACCCCTTGTGTAGGGGCTCCATTCTCAGAGCACTGTGATCATGCTATAGTTCCTAATAGACCTCCCTTTTGCTGCCTGTAACACTGTTTCCAGCAGCCCGTACTCCATCTGTGTATTCCACATGTATCTTCCTACATACATGGTCTCTAGTGGTCTCCAAGCTGTCAGGCTGAACCATGTCTTCAAAGCCTCAGACACATACTTCCACTCTGCGACATGATACTTCCTCTCCTTCCTGCCTCTGTCCTTGTGTCACCTGCTTCTGTGTTCTTGATTTGCTTTATTCAGATAGGGTCACATTAGCCCAGACTGCCCTGAACTGACTGTGCACAAAGACAGCCTCAAATGCCTGATCGTCCTGTCTCTACCCGCCAAGTGCTGGGATTACAGACCTGTACCACACCCCCATGGCTGACTTGCCTTTGTTCTTCTACTTTCTATTCTTTTTATAAAAGACTAAGGAGCAAGATGCCATCAGTTATTTCAAAACAGATTTTAAAACAAACCAACCCATCTATGGAGTGCAGTCTTTGCTTAGTGTCTGTCTTCAAAGTAGAGAGGGGTTGACCTGGATTCCCCCCTCCCAGGAGGCCCCTGGGTCCCCATATGTCTACCCACCTCCATGTTGATTGACACTTTCAGATATCCATAGCTACGGCTTGAAAATGGCCCTTCTTAGTCACTGCCATAAATGACTCACAGGCAACTTGGCCACAGCCCCACCATTAACAAAGACCCAGAATGGTGGCTATCTGTGGCCTGATATGCCAAAATCTGGATTCTGCATATTAAAAGTATACACTAGAAGTTCAAATGGAACATGGTAAAGTAGAACCATACATGAGTTTTCTCTTTGAAAAGCAAGGGTTATCAAAAACATTTCATCTGTCCAACAGCCTGTGTGCTCCCCTGTCTTTGTGCTGGAGAATCTCAACAGTCCAGTCAAACCCTTAAGAGTGTAGGTCTTCCTAGCCCTAGCTTAGAGGCCATATAATGTTGTACTAGTGAGTGTTCAAAGCCATGGTGACACTGCCCAAGAAAATCACCTCTCCGTGGTTTTTGTTGTTTTAGGTTTCTTGTTCTTTTGTTTTGTTGTTGTTGCTTGCTGTTGTTGCTGCTTTTAGTTTTGTCCCCTGATGCTGTTAGTGGCTTAAAGGGGGGTGCATGCTCTTGAGATCTCTGGATGTCAGGTCTTTGAAGAGACCACAGCACATGGGACTGGATTTCTTAGGTCACTGTCCTACTTCCCAAGGGATTGAGGCAAGAACCTAGGACTGTCTAGCTTTGGCTGAAATGCCGTCTAAGATGGGAAAGGTATTCCTTCACACATGTGCCCAGCTGCCATTTTGAGTCCTGCTCTGAAGCCCTTCTGGGGTTCTGAAGCTAAAGTCAAGGATGAGCCCTGTCTCCTGCAGCACCAAGCTGCTTATGGGTCATTCTGACCTAGCTCATAGCTCCCTCCCTGGTAAGGACAGCATGGTGGGTAAAACCTCATCTCCCATCACGTCACGCCTCTCATGCTCCACCGATGTGGGAACCCATTCTGAGTCCTTTTGCCTTCTCATCCCTGTCTGGCTTTCATCCCTGGTTCAGCCCTGTCTGAACCTCCTACCATGACAGCAAAGGCTAGCCCTGGCCAGCTATCCCCACCATTATCATGGCTTCGTTCACAACCTAGCCTCTCCACAAACATCCTGCTAAATACAGCAAGAGCCCATTGCCTCCCTCATACCAGTCAAGTTCCAGAAATTCCACAGCAACTAGAGTGCTTTTTACAACAAATACTGGCCAGGTACCGGGCTGCACAATGTATGTTTTATACAAAGCAAGCAGGACACGTTGGAGTGAATTTATCTCGGTGAAATTACAGCAGAACTACATAGACCTGGAGCCTTGAAGAGCTAAGATGGTGATTGTTAGCTACACTTTCAGCAGGCCTAATACTAACAGCTGTGACTTTTTCCTTCCTCCACACCAGATTTTTCCGGCATTATTTATACATGTGTGTATATGATTTCTAACATATTGCCCTTGTTTCTCTAGATCCATGAGGCCTGAAGGGATGTCTGGCTCCTGACGGCAGGAATGAGGGGAAATGGGAAAAGGCAAGGGAGGAGTCACCTGTTATTCTGCCCACCATAGCACTTTTCCTCTTGATAAGCTGTTTTTACTAAATCAGGACTAACCCCAATTCAATCTGATGTAGGATTGCCCCTGAACTGGTCAACAAACAACTTTTCAGGAAAGAAAATGTATAGCTCGCTTTAGACAAAAAAAAAAAAAAAAAAAAAATAGAGGCTGGGAGCATTTTGGTTTCATTCTGAAGTGGCATGAGATGGACATAGCATCAGCAACAATGCCAGCTACGAGTAACTCAACATGAGGCTCCCAGGGCCCTTGCTGCTCCACTCCCTTTTATGGACAGTCCCAATCCTCTTTATGGAACCTAGATATGCCATCCAACTAGCCATACTGTTCCCTAAGCCCCTTCAAGCTCCCAGGTCAGAAAGAATACGGGCCCAGGGCTCCTCTGTCTATCAGATCTTACTCTACTGGCGCCCACTCGGGGACCTGGCCACAAAGAGCCTACCTCAAACCCAAAGACTGGAAAAAAAAGATGTTTTAATAAATACAAAAATCTCTAATAATGACTCTGCTCAGCTCAGGGGCAGCAGGAATGGTGTGAGGGAACCCTTGGTGCTGAGTGAGGATAAATTAAAGAATCCTGATAAGCCAGTGGTGTTTTGTACAGAAGAAAGAGTTAAGCTTCTGGGACAGAGGCCAAAAGAAAACAGGGCAGGAGTTCGCATGGATATGGCCTTGGTCTGACCCAGCAGTCTCTCCCCTTGTAGAATTGTGGTTCCCAGAGGTAGAGGGAAAGGAGAAGAAGCAGAACAGAGGCACTAAAGGCACTGGGTTCCCACAGGAGAGTCAGGGTCCTCAGCACCACTCCTTCTCCCGGCTCAGGCCTATCCTCTTGGTCGTGTGGCCTTCTGGATGCTCCCTAGGAGCGTTCAGCTTCTTTCTCCAGCTCTGGAAGGGTCCTAGTCTCAGAGGCTGCTGAAGACAGAAGGGAGTGAATGTTGAAGGAGATGGGGAGCAGGGTGGCCCGGAGGAAGACATGGGCGGGACAGACAACATCTATCTCTGCTCCAGTCCCAGAAAGGACCAAATTGTCCAAGCATGTCAGCATACACCACCTGCAGTGTGGTTGCTGAATTCCTCTGAGCTTCAGAAATCTCATTTGTAAAGAAACAACAATAAGTGAGAAGCCTGGAGAGATGGGTGGGATTGCACTTATGAATCAGACTCATAGTTCCTACCTCCATGGGGCACCCTTCCCTCCCAGGGTAATAGAACCAGCCCACACCAGCTGTTGCTTCCTTCACTTACACCTTTGGGCTGTGCAGTGGGAACAGCATCGACTCTCCTTCCCTGAGCCACAGGATAGTGGCATCGAACAATCATCCCGCTCACAGTGGGGTACCCCTGCCTGGTGCAGGATGGAGAGATACTGAGGTTCCTCACAGGACACTGTAGTCTTTAGCCTCTTCAGGAAACGCCATCTCCAGGACTCTCCCTGAGAAGGTTTCCCTACTCTAGGCCAGGCACTACTGCCCACATCACACAAGTCCCTCACTTACCCCACATCTGCAGGTAATACAGCTCATCTCTCCAAAGGGGGGCACTGATGGATGCCAGCTCTGATTCTCTGGGAACCACTGCCCAGCAAAGCGACAACCCCGAGGCCCATCAGCCTGCATGGGGTCTCCTAGCT
Organism: Rhynchomys soricoides; assembly: GCA_019843965.1. Taxonomy (NCBI): domain Eukaryota; kingdom Metazoa; phylum Chordata; class Mammalia; order Rodentia; family Muridae; genus Rhynchomys; species Rhynchomys soricoides. The sequence continues at coordinate 469,572 of JADRCH010000251.1, read as the reverse complement.
TGGCATGAGTCCCTGACCCTACTGGGGAAAGAAAAGGCAAAGTCAGACCATAAGGGTCAACTAACTTTAACTTCTCTTTGGATTCCCATCACCTAGTAGTTTCTGGTTCTTGATAAGTGATAAATTTGGATGGGTAGGTGGGAGATAGATGAGTGAATAAATGGATGGATGACAGATGAAGTAGGTAAATGATTGTGGATGGATGGATAGATGGATGGATGGATGGATGGGTGGATGGGTGGGTAGATGGATGGATTACAGATAAAGTGGATAGATGATGATGATGAATGAATGGGTGGGTGGGTAGGTGGATGAATGAATTACAGATGGAGTAGATAAATTATGATGATGAACAGACAGACAGACAGACGGATGGATAGATAGATAGATAGATAGATAGATGGATGGGTAGGTGAATGGGTAGGTGGATAGATGGATGGATTACAGATGAAGTGGCTAGATGATGATGATGGATGAGTGGGTGGGTGGGTAGGTGGATGAATGAATTACAGATGGAGTAGATAAATTATGATGATGAACAGACAGACAGACAGATGGATGGATGGATGCATAGGTAGATAGATGGGTGGGTGGATGGGTAGATGGATTACAGATGGAGTGGATAGGTGATAATGATGGATGGATCAATGGATGGATGGATGGATGGATGGATGGATGGATGGATGGATGGGTAGACAGATGGCTTGGTAGGTAGATGGATAGCTAGGCTGATGGGACTGGAGCCCCAATCACCTCGCTGCATACATGCACGTCCTTCCCACTGTTTTTAGGACACTAGCTCCAGGGTTGGCATGCGGTGCTCAGTGAGTGAGAAGTATCTGAGAAGCTCCTTTCCATCCCCATCATGCACCCCCAAACACAGGTCAGGGCCTACCCAACCCCAAGAGTGAGGCCTCAATGACCAGGCCTCTCACCTGGACACTGTTTGCAGCAGTCGGTGGGGTTGGCACGGACAGGCTGAGCACAGGCCAGGCGAGGACACTGCACCTTCTCACAGTGCACCTCTCCCGTGGCCCCCTGTAGGCACCCATTGAGAGAGGGTGTCAGGCAGAGGGATTTACAACCCTCACACTGCTTTCTCTCCCCTTTCCCCACCTCATGTCAAATATATGCGTGGCCAGTGCTCAGAGGCCTGAGTTCGCCCTGTATATCTGAATCCAATCCTCATTGTATCTTATATAATATGGCATGCTTGCACACAGGGGAGGAATGGGGAGCTTGGGGAAAGTTCAGAAATCACAGAGGGTCATGTGAACCCAGTCAGCTGGCACAGCCAAAGCTTATACCTGTCAGCTTTTCACCCCCTCCTACAGGAAACCTGCTTTCAAAACCCAAGGGACTGCCCCTCACAATACTATCCCGAGACCTCCTCATCAATCCAGGCAGCCCACTATCTCTATCCGCAGACCCGACTAGGTTACGATACCAGAGAAGATTAGGCAGCTATACCTTACAAGTGCAGACAGCACACTTAATTAGGCCAAAGGGGGGCACGACGGGGTGCCATCGGGTACCCGCTGCCCTCCAGCTCCGGTCACCATCAAAATAGCAACCTGGTAGGGAAGAGTTCCCAGCTGCTATTAGGATTGGCCTTATCAGCTGGGCCCACAACCAAGCCTCAGACCAGTCCCACACTAGCCTAAGCCAAGAGCCAGTAGACACTAAAGAGGACTATCAGATGTGCTTACAGTCTGTGCACTTCAGTTTCCCCATACACACACTCTGTTGCCCTCTTGCTCCAACTCAATGGTTTCTTTGGATCTTCCCATCCCTCCACTCACCATCCTCACTTACCCTCTCCTGGCTCTAGATGTGGTAGGCTGGGAAGGTCTTTACTGCGCTGTTTCTCTGTGGAGACAAAGAAAGGGTGAGGCAGAGAGTGGCTGCTGCTTCCCTCCCTAGAGTGCTCCTTTCCCATGGATGCCCTCCACTACCTTTCCTCCCCTGCAGGACATTCACCTGGACACACGGGACAGCACTGATCCAGTGCCTGCACCGGGTGGGGACAGCTTGGTGGTGGGCATACTACAGGATCACAGATCACTGTTCGTCTCTGTAGAGAGGGGCCAAGGCTTTGAAGGTGTATTGGGCCCCTTGCCCCAGACCCTGTAGCCATCTGTACCTTACCCAGACATCCTACCTGGCAGGTGCAGAGGGAACAGAGTGGGTCATAGTTGGGTGCCCAGCGAGCCCCGTGGGGACGTTGCTGCCCCTCGAAGAAACATGTGTTAGGATCTCGGGGCCTCCCAGGGCTGCCATGTTTGGCTGGTACTGGGGCTTCAGGACCAGGACCAGCAGGCAACATGGGTGACGCAGCTGCCTCTCCATTTGGAGCCAAGGGCACCCGCACTCCTTCTGAGGTCAGGTGCAGGCCTCCCACCTCACACTGACTGGCAATGTGCACCTGGGAAGAGAGGGAAACTGAGGCTGGCTGGGGTTTTCCTTCATGTCTCTATCAACCACTGCTGGCTGTTGATAGGAGTGCCCAGGAAGAGACTATTCCCTTCAGGACTCATCCCATCTGCAAAGCCAGGGCGGTGGGTTGTCAACCTCCCTTCATGTTCATCACTGGCAAGAATTTAATACTACCACCTCAGGGATCAGAGCGCACAGGCAACTGCAGCGTCCTCATATACCTGCCCACGTAGTTCTCCTCTGGGGCTACTCTTGGTGGTGATCAGCAGGGAGGCAGTGCCCTGTGCCAGGTGCCGCAGCAGTACAGGCTCCAGATCCTTTACCACACCCTGAGCCTGCGGACAGACCAAGTACAGAGTAGAAAGTCCAGGGTCTTTATATCATTTTATTTATGTGTATTAGCATTTTGCCTGGTGTCCACAGAGGCCAGAAGAGGGCATTGGATTCCCTATATAATGGGGGTTACACATGGTTATGAGCTACCAAGTGGGTGCTAGGAACTGAAACTGGGTCCTCCAGAAGAGCAGTCACACTGCTGAGCCACCTCTCCAGCTCCACAAGGCACTTTAGGACAAAGCCCACAGTCAATTTTCAGGTAAAGAAACAGACCCAAGTGATTAAAGGCTATTCACAATGGAGAACAGCTCTGAGGCTAGGTCTCTCTGACTGCAAGTGTATAGCAGCCCACACCATTTAAGAGGATGTGGCCCCTCCCACCTACTTCTTTAGTGGCTTGGGACCTCTATCCTGGGAATCCTTTAGGACAGAGGACACAAAAGAAAATGCATAGTAGAAGCTGAGTCAGATTTACACCTAGGCCTGTCTGACACCTATGGCCATGCCTGCCCTGAAATACCAGGCCACCTGCTCTCTCTGCCACAACCACAGGTCCACACGATCCTTCAAGCTAAAAAAGCAGAAATTTTCCAAGCTTCCTCCTATCTCTATGCCCTTACCTCTGAGCCATAGAATCCCTTCAGCAGCCGCTGGGGCCCTGGCATCCCAGGAGGCCCGAGGAGGTGGGCAGTGACAGTTCCTTGTTCTGAGCCACCAAGCCCAGCCAATAGAACCTCATAGTGTAAGTGGCAATGTGTATCCAAGGAAAGCCAGGCATGCCCTGCTGCCTGACTCTGCACAGGGGGCAGCACTAGTGCCCCTGCCAGAGGCACGGGCAATCCTAAATCCAAACAGATGAGAGATGACACGTGAGATTGTGCTCTTAATCTCATCCCACCCTACCACAGACCTAGGGCCTGAAGAACAGCAAGTCTTAGATTCTGTGCACAATAGCAACAGGGAGGTTTGGCGGGCAGCATCTCCCTATGCATCCCTACCTCTCTAAATGCCAACCAGAGATCAGACAGAGCAAGAGACCCAAGGCTCTGGCTCCCTGGCTAATTCTTTAGATGCTTGGATGGCAGAGGACACAGAAGGGCAGGTAGATCGTGAGGCACTCACTGTCATAGCGGGCACTGTGCCCACTGTAGCATAGGGCAGTCACATGCCCCCGAAGCTCTCCGTCTGGGAAGTCCTTGGTACCAACATTCAGGAAGAGCTCGTTCTGTAGCAGCATATGAGCCCCTCGGGCGCCCAGCCCAGAGCAGATACCCACAGCCTAGGGGTCAAAGAAGGAGGAACCCTCTCACTTTCAGATCCCCAGGGCGTCCCATGTTTTACACCCTATCCTTCCTCATCCCAATAACTCTGGACAAGAACTTTGTAGGTCCTGGACACACCACAACCCTTGAAGAGTTACGTATCTGTGAATCTTTACTTCTCATCTATCAAAGGGTACTGAGAAAGGCAAAAAGACACATAAAGAAGGCAACCACATTCATGCCTGACAAAAAGACCCCCAAAGTGGCAATTAGCACTATCTCATAGGCTATGGCACTGTTTCCGTGAGTGGTGTGCCATACTTAACTATGAGCTTGCTGAGAACAAGGGTTCCAGCCTAAGGTTTACTATAACGTGTCAAATGAATAAAGGACTCGTTAAGAGAACCCACAAGTGTGTGAACAGAACTACGCACCCCTACTCAACCAACCTGGCTTCCCGCAGCCCATGTATTGGCAGCCCTGGCACAACTCTGCCTGGAGCCCTCACCATGTGTCCTCCCAGCTGGAGTCCAGCCATGTGGCACAGGACAGTGCGCTGGTTCTTCTGCTGAGGCTTGGTCTCCAGTGTCATGGCCACCACCTCGCTACCTGTACCTACCACTTGCACCTGGTGGGCAGGGTTGGGGGAGGGCAACTGGATTGCCAGCCAAGACCTAGGGCCTTTTTCCCCCTGCAGGTCAAGGCCCTGTCCTGCTGGCCTCCCTGCCTCCTACAGCTACTGACTCTTACCTGATAGATAAGGGAGCCATTTCCTAGCAGTATGAAGCTGGCTGAGCCAGCAGCACCCGTCTGGACTGGGATCAGGGCATCAGCCCCACAAAGGACGCTTTGAAGGACTGCAGGAACAAGACAGGTGACAGCAGGCTTGCCCACATCCAGACCCCCAAGAATGCTCCCATATCTATTTTGGCCTCTTCTTTAGCACATGTTTGTGCCCCTGAGTTATGTGTAGCCACAGTGCCAAGCCCCACCCTTCCTCACCATCACAGCTCTGCCTGGTAGTAATGTATCCGCTGATGCGTAGCTCTGGCCCACCTGCCTTCTCTAGGACCATCTGCAGCTCCCCCAGCACCAACCAGTCCATCTCTTGGTCTGTAAGGCTGGGCAGCACCTCAGCAAAACCTGGCTCCTATGAACAGAGCAGAATGTGGTGGTTAACAGCAAGAGATCAGAGTAAGTAGCGGCAAGGTGCAGGCCTTCCCTTACCTGAGCTGAGGTGTTGGCCTGGAGCTCTCGAAGTGGCTGTCCCTGGTGGAGAATCTGAAGCTTCAAGGGAACCTGAGCTAGTCCTGAAAGCGCTGCACATGTAAGCATTTCTGAAAAGCGAGCACCCTCCCTAATGCCCTCACATGCATCTTCCCTGTTACTCACCTCCCAGTAGACCCCGAAAGAGCAGCAAAAAATGTAAGGAATCTTCTGTGTCACTGAGGGTGAGCAGGGCTATGCCCCCCACACCCCGCTGCTGTGGGTCTTCCAAGGTCAGGATGGCACTGAAGGTCTCTGGGGAATGGAGGACCATGACAGCCATAAGAAAATCCTCTCTTCGGTCCACCCACCCCTGGGCTATTGAAGGCTCAGCTCTAAGAACTGCTCACTCCTCCTACCTGCAGCAAGAGCACCCTGCCAAATAAGAGGCCCCCAGACTTCTCCTGAAGGGTGAGTGGGTGTCACAAGGGCTACACGCAGCTGCTCTGCCCTCAGGAGCCTTACAGACAGCCGAGGCACTGCCCGCCACACCCCACAGACCTAGAGACAAGAAAGTCTACCGTAAGTATGCAGGACAAGCCAGCTAAAAATTCCAGACCTAATGAGGAAGGATTATGGAAGGGAGACCCCAGACCCTCCTAAGAAGGACCCAGGAGCCTTGGTTTAAGTCCTGGCTTACCACTTACTAGCCAAATGACCTTGAACAAATCACATTCTGCTATTCTGAGCCTCAGTTCCCTCCTCTGTAAAATGGGCATCATAATGTCAGGGCCTTTCTCCCACTGGGCTGTTGTGAGAACCAAAGGAGGGGATGCAAAGCATGCTCTCAACAGTGCCCGTTTTGGATAAGCACTCTTAAATGGCATCATCTCACCAGGCCATCCTGGGTGGGGGCTGCAGGGTGTTCAAACAGGATGTTGCCTGTGGGATCTGTGAACCGAACCCTGCTGGGACGGTCCAGCCTGTGAAGAGAGGTCCAGTGAGACTGGATCTATAACCTCCAGGTTCCTCTTTCTTGCCCCCTTTACTACTCCTAGACCTTGCCCTTTCCCGGGCTCACCGCTGGTAGGAGATAGAGAAGCGTAAACTTGAGCGCAGCAGAGAGACTCGAGCACGAGCTACCGCCTGCGACCTCGGTCCTGTCAGCAGCGCCACGAAGTCTTCGAGAAGAGAAGATGGCCTGAGCACTGTCAAGCCTTGCCGCGGGACTCAAACTTCATCAGGCCCACCTCTATCCCAGCCTACCCGTGTGGCCATCAGCACGTGTCCGCTCCCCAACGCCGGGTTCCCCTCGATCGCTGTAACTGCGGTGTTCTGGGTCCCTTGGATACTCGAAGACCAGGCCAGCGGGCTGTGGATCTAGATTGCTGCGCTCTGCATCCAGGGTAAGGAACAAGACCACTGGCTTCAGCAAGGTACCAGGAGGACCAGTCCTCCTCCGCGATCCAAGCCGCACAGGACCTAGTGGTAGAGCCTTCCACCCTCCCTAACTCGGGGCACAGCCGGCCTCACCCTGCGGGCAGGTCTGGCAGCAGTGTCCTGGCAGCTGGCGCGGCTGCCTGCAGGCCAGGGTGGGGCACTGAGGTTTGATGTTCTTGCAGCTGACCCTGCCAGCGCCCCTCCCACGGCGAGCCCACTGAGGCTGATGGTAGAGAACATAGGAAACTAAGGGAATGCAACCACCAGACCCCAGGGCTAGATACTCCGCTGGAGTCAGTCAGCTCTGCTATTTACAAGTTACATGGCCCTGGACAAGTTTCTTAACTTCTCTAAGCCTTGGCGTCCTTGTCTGCAAACTAGAGCTAATAATGCCATTTATCTAGCAAGGCTGTAACGGAAGGGGGAAAGTTGGCTAAAAGCCAATCACATTGTGAGCGATCAATAACTGTCAACACCGCAGACTTGAAAGGGGTGGACCAGCCTTGCCCTGAGCATCTCCGAGTCTACTACGGCGTAGGACGCCAGCGTTCCGCTACCCTCTATGGTAGGGCGGGCAACTGAGGTATACACTCACCGCTTCACAGACGCACAGCACGCAGCGCATCACCCCAAAAGGCTCCCCCAGGTCCGGGTGCCACGTCTCGTCCAAGGCATAGACCTTCCCGCCGAAGGAGCAGCCTGCGGGGACGGGCTTGGCTGGCGGCCCCTGTCCGGTTACTCGTGCCGTAATGCCTCTCCGGGCTCTGCCCGCCAGGCCCTTGGTCCCTTGGCACCGTGCACCTCGCCGCCTCTGCTTTCCCCTCCCACCCTCCCGCTGCGCGAAGCCACCTGCGCCTGGGGCCCTCTCCCTGTGGATGTAGACTTGCCCGGAGCCAGACTCCCCTCCCACTCCTCCCCCTGGCGCCCACCTACCTGCCGCTCCCCGGACAGGCAGCGGCTCCTTCTCAGAACGGATGGGCAGTACGGGGGACTCAGGGCCAGTGCCACCGGCCGGCCGCCAGCCGAGCAGCAGCAGCCCGAGGAGCAGCCGCGGGGCCGGCGGGGCCGGGAGGCTCGGCATGACGCGGAGCAGACAGCTGGGGAGGCGGGTGGGAGGAGGGAGCAGGAGAGGGAGTAGGGCCGGACCGGAGGCGGGCCGGCAGGAGGGGGCCGGGGCCAGGAGGGGGGCAGTGGCGAGGGGCTCGTCTCGTAGTCGCCTGAGTCCGCTCCCAGCCGGGCGGGGCGGGAGAGAGCGGGCGGAGGGGCGCTGACCCGGGCCGTACGCCACTCTAGTGCCTTAGGCGCCGGCTCTGGCCCGTTTTATGCCCGCGCCAGGCGTCCCGGCCCGGGGCCTCCTCTTCAGCAAACGGGGCGCGGCGGCAGCTCCACAAGGAGCCCGGCTGAGCCCGGGGGGTCCGGCCCAGCAGCAGCGGCCGGATCGCGAGTGGGGGAGGGGGACAGGCTGGGACCCGGCAGGGGAGGAGGGAGGGACTGGAGGAGGGGGGAGCGGAGTGGGTAGGGGGAAGGGAGGAACCAGGGGGCGCAAAGAGGGGGAGGAGAGGCGGGTCTCAACACCCCCACACACACTCCTTGCGGCCACCCCTGGAGGTGGTGTCCATCCCAAGACCGGAGCCGCAGGCTAGTGAAGGGCAGAGGCTGAGCCTCTGGCCTGTACCAGTCATGAGCGGGATGGGCCGCTGGAGGATGAGGACTTATCTTTGAAAAGGACACCCATCCCACCCTACCTAGGATGCACAACACCCCCCTTTCTTTCACTCTGACTGTATTCCTATTTCCCTTCTAAGGTCTCTCCTCTTTCTTCAGTTCCCAGGGACAGGGACCTAGCCTGTGCTTCCCAGAATCAAGCAGTGCTTCCCCCTGAGTGGAGTCATAATCCACCACCACCCCAACCTGTTCTCAAGTCCATCCAACTATCACCTCTGGTTCTCTCACTCTTTCCCTTCATCCAAGGGATGACCCTCTTCCTCTCCAGCTCAGTCCCCACCTCCTTTGTCCTGCTTTTCGAGACATGCCTCCCTATCCTCTTCCACCCCCACTGTTCTTCCCACTATCCCAGCACCAGGCTTCCTAATCTTAGGAGGCATCTCTTATTCAACTGGAGAATTCCGGGATCTGGGCCATACTCCTTAGCAGATAGCCCATCCTCAGAGGAGGCACAGGAGAAAGCCTGAGGAAGAACAAGGGAGAGAGAACAGGGTCGGGCCACAAGATCCCTGAGGACAGAGACTACAGGGAGACAGGGACTGAGGAGAGAGCACAGGAGCTAGAGCCAGGGCCAAAGGAAGAAAGAGAGGAGCCAGCAAAGAGGTATTTGTGGGGGAGGCTCGGCAGCTGTCTTTCCTAAGACGGGAACAGATGGGCCTGGTTAATTCTCTCGTCACATGTATAGTGGTAGGACTGGACAAGAACCATTGAGCAATCAAGGGCAGGCTTGCCCACAGAGCTGAGTGGGTTTAGCTCTCCAGGTTCCTGTAACCCCAGTAGAAAGAAAGGTACCTGAGCCCAGTCAATCAGTCTGTCTGTTCTTCTTTTTAAAACAGATTCTCATTAGGTAGCCCTGGCTCACTAGGTAGACCAGGCTAGCCTCAGATTCGACAAGATCCACCTGCTTCTGCCTCCCAAGTGCTGAGATTAAATACATGCTCTGGGCTCAGTCTTAACCAAACACATAAATCCCTTCACTCCCCAGGTCCCACATATGTCCATCCCCTCTTTCCTTTAACAGGATCATTCTCTAATATATGCAGTACCTACATTGCCAGTGGGAAAGGGGAAATGCCAGGAAAGACACTCCTCTGGAGCAGGGGAATACGGAAGGAAAAGCAAGAATGTCAGAATGCTGTCAGATTTCAGCAGCAGGTATGCTGTTGAGGGAAAAGAAATTCGGAGAGCCAGGAACTGAGATGTCATCAATCTAAAACAAGACCTCTCTTTCCCAGGGACAAATGTATTCTGCCAGATTTCTCCTGGACTAACCCTTTTCTCCTCTCTCTCAGCCAGGTCCCAGGTTCTCATGTCCCCAGAACATGAGACAGCTCCCGATATACAAATCCTGTCTAGAGTGTGGGTGAGTGGAGGAGCTGGGCTCCATTCATGGACCATGGTCCAGCCGTGGGCTGTAGTCCCAGTACATAGGAAAAGAAGTCGTCATTTCCGGGGCCTTCACCAGGGCTTGGTGGCTCTCTGCTCTCTGATTGGGCGGAAGTGGCCTGGGCAGGCTTGTGACCCTACTACATAGGAGGAGCTGTACCCCAACCAGTGTCTTCCTACCTCCCTGCTCCCCAGAGTGCTGCCTGCTGTGCACCTGGGTCCTCAGGCCCTTCTCCACCCGGTGAGTGGAAAGAACCATTTGGGGTTAAGTGAGAGTGTAGTATGAAGAACAAAAAAGAACCGGGCTCTTAGCTGGGGGAGGGGCAAGCAAACTGGAACCTACAGGCACTGACCTTTGTCAAGAAGAGTGGAGTCTTCCCAGAATGGGAGGAGCAGGACAGAGCAGGGAAAGGGGGTTGGGTAACTGGTTTATGAGGGACTATTCACAGACTCTGTAGAGTTCAGCATAGGTCTGGCTGCTTTAGGGCCACGAGAGACTAAGAAAAGAGAGGTACATGCATGCCTAGAGAACGGTGTCCTAAGCAACATGATCCGTTCCCATCCTCATATGGTCATTCTTGTTAGCTTAAGGTTCTGAATCCTGGGACTGGAGAGCTGGGTCAGGTGAGCCAAGACACAAGAAGAGAGTAATAGGAGGGGAACGTGTGTATGTTGACAGACCTACTGGAGATCCCAATATTGAATCAGGTGCAGAGCTCTTTCTTTGCTCAACTTGTGAAAAGAGGAGGGTCCTAATGCCTCTTTGCTCAACTTGTGAAAAGTGAGGGTCCCAGGAAGGACCTGGAAGGGATCTGGAGGGGGCAGGGAGGCAGCTGCAGCTGCAATAAACACACTGGCAGTGTCTAAGGTGAAATAAGCCATGTGAGGTAGGTATCATCTTGCTCTGTAAGTGCCTCCCAGGCCACTTGTCTCAGGAAGGAAGTCCTGAGTTGTATTAGCCCTTTGATTTGAGTAATGGGGCATTTCAGAACTTGAAAATCCAAAGAAAATTCCCAGGTTTTATTTGTGAGGCAAAAAGGGAAAGAATGAGAAGCAAGTATCTCTTTTAACTCCTGCCTCTGGTAGTCTGGTATGTCTTGTCCCAATCTCCTGCCTAGCCCCACTCCCAACACCGTAGCTGCTCCTCAGCACATGTGCCCATCTGCCACTTTCTCTTCTTGGCCTGATGACCCATTTTTCACTTTTCTTCAGACTTAACAACACCGCCTTCTCTATTCCCAGCCCGCATTCTCTCCCAGCTAACAACCAATGGTGCTCAGAATTTGAGTCCACTTAAAATGTGTGTGTAATATCTTGCTGCTCTCAGCAGGGCAACAATCGGTAGATGGGACACCAAGACCTTTTCAGAGTCACTGAAGAGCCCTTACAAAGAGGAGACACTATATGCCTCAATCACAAGAAAACATAGGACCAGTTGGAACACTAACAGCTCTGGCCCTAGCTGGCCAGCAGCTCAAGGCCTTCCAAGCACATGTTTCCCCACACCAGACAGTCTTTTCCCGGAAACCTGATGAAAGATTCACTATTTTTGTCATTTTCAGGATAGATTCCTTGGCCCACCTGTCCCCCACCCCACTCTGTACAGAAGTGCAAAAGCTCAAGCCGCCTCCATGGCCCCAGGAAAGATTCAGGGGAGAGGCCCCATACAGGGAGCCACTCCAGTCAGACAGCCTGGCCAGAATGGAGCTGACTGGTAAGGCTACATGAGGGGTTAGGGACAAGTTCAAGAATGGCTTGACTGGGGGGGTGGGGAACCCAGTCTCTCCAGAAAAGATGTCTGTCTGGACAGCAGACCCCTGGATTTCAGATCTGGCTCCCAAATGGGGATCCCTGAGTCACCACCTGAGAATGAGTTTCTCCTTATCGACCCTTCAACTTCACCTGTCCTCATCTAAGATTTGCTCCTGGTGGCCATGCTTCTCCTCACCGCAAGACTAACCCTGTCCAGCCCAGCTCCTCCCGCCTGTGACCCCAGACTCCTAAATAAACTGCTTCGTGACTCTTACCTCCTTCACAGCCAACTGGTAAGCAACCCCAAGCCCTATGCTTTCTATCCACTTAACTGAGTGAAGGAACTCAGACCATCAGTTCCCCTCACTTGTGTTTGGCAAGACCACCACGTCTTAGCCCTGGCAAGGGCTATGCTTTGCATTAGTCTCTTAGAAGCTCTAGTGTGAACACGGTACTAAGGAAGACCACCCTGTCATGGGCCAACACCCGGCCTCTATTTCAGCAATCTCCTCCTGCCGCCCATCTTTCTTAACAGAGTCAGTGTCCTGACATCGACCCTTTATCTATCCCTGTCCTGCTGCCTGCTGTGGACTTTAGCCTGGGAGAATGGAAAACCCAGACGGTAAGAGGCTCCTGGACTCAGGTGTGCTTACCAACACACCCAAGGTCTAGATTGAGACAGGATGCTTGTCTTAAGTCTGAGGCTAGCCTAGGATGTTCCAGGCCAGGCTGGACTACAGAGTGAGACCCCACCTCAAAAAAAAAAAAAAAAAGAGGAAAAATTTGTTACATCGCCTTCCCTGTTAATAAATCCTGTTATTATCAGATCCCTCCTGCTCCCCATAGGCTTGAAAATTCCTGAACCCCCAAAGGCCTTACTTTCAACTTGGCCACCTTAACCTGTTATATTCACCTATGATGAGATCTTGAGAAAACAATGACAAATTTATGACCAATATATCAAATAGGTTGGGCATGGTGGCTTCAATTTCACGCCTTTAATCCCATCACTCAGGAAGCACGGGCAAACAGATTTCTGTGAGTTCAAGGCCAGTCAGGGATGAGACACTATTTCTTTCTTTCTTTCTTAAGATTTATTTATTTAATGTATGTGAGTACACTGTCGATGTCTTCAGACACACCAGATCCTATTACAGATGGTTGTGAACCACCATGTGGTTGCTGAGAATTGAACTCAGGACTTCCAGGAGAACAGTCAGAGTCAGTGCTCTTACCCACTGAACCATCTCTCCAGCCCCAAGACACTATTTCAAACGTGTGTGTGTATGTGTGTGTGTGTGTGTGTGTGTGTGTGATATACACACACATATATATTTGTATATATGTATATCTGTGTATATATATTTGTGTGTGTGTACACACACACACACACGTATGAGATAGTACATATATATGCATGCTAAAAAGATTTGAAACTGAATACCACAAAAAGTTGATTGGAAGCCTTTCATACCCATACTTTTGACCTGTTCTTATTTTTGTTCAATCTTTTTTTTAAATGCATCTTTTTATATATATGGCAGCACATGCCATATAGAGGTCAGAGTCATCAAGCTTGGCCACAAGCACCTCTACCCTCTGAGCCATTTCAAGGGCTCTTCAACCTTCTTTCTTTCTTTCTTTTTTTCTTTCTTTCTCCTCTTCCTCCTCCTTCCTTCTTCTTCTTCCTCCTCCTTCCTTCTTCTTATTCTTCTTTGGTTTTTCAAGTCAGGGTTTCTTTGGGTCTAGCCCTGGCTATCCTGGAACTTGCTCTATAGACCAGGCTAGCTTCAAACTCAGAGATCCATCTCCCTCTGCCTACCAAGTACTGGGATCAAAGATGTGCACCATCGCTGCCCAGCTTCTCAACCTTCTTAAGTTGGCATGAAATTTGATCTGCTGTCCACATGTGACATAAAGCAGAAAGTACCACAAAATGAAGGCAAAATCAAGATCCAAATCCTCGCTGGGCATAGTGACACAAACCAGAAATGCTGTCAGCTCAGAGAGTGGGGCAGAAAGATGAGGAGCTACAGGCTAGCCTAGGCTATATAGTGAGACCTTGTCTCAAAAAATAAACAATAGCAGCAAAAGCAAAGCAAGGCAGGGGGCACATGCCTGTGCTACGTGCTACCTATGTCGTCTTTCTTTTCCAGTCTCCTAGGGGTCCTGGGTCAGGAGAAGGGTGGGTCATATAAATTATAGACCAGGCTACACTGATGGACACTGGAGTTGCTGAAGCAGAGGCCAATGACCAGTTATTGGGAGACTGTGAAGGAATTCCTGTGATGGGTGGGACCCTCATCCTGTCCAATTCTCAGCTCCTATGATTCATCCTGCTGGCTACTCCTATGAGCTCCCCACCCATTCTTAGCACGTTTTTTGAAGCAGTCCGCTTTTTCTTTCCCAGGAACAGAGCAAGGCACAGGACATTCTAGGGGCAGTGTCCCTTCTTCTGGAGGGAGTAATGGCAGCACGGGGACAGTTGGAACCCTCCTGCCTCTCATCCCTCCTGGGACAGCTTTCTGGGCAGGTTCGCCTCCTCTTGGGGGCCCTGCAGGGCCTCCTAGGAACCCAGGTAAGTCCTCAGACCTAGAGAAACTAGCCTCTTACCCAGTTCCTCTAAAGACCTGGGGAAGACAAGGGATTTTAGGTGCCTTCAGTGTATGAAAGCTGGCCAACAAGGAGTGATGCTTCTCAGCCATAATACCTGGGTGCTGGCAATAAATCTTTACTCCTTAGTCAGAAGAGGCCTGATATGTGAGCCTACTCACTGGCCTCAGGCCCATCCTCTGCCCTCAGCTTCCTCCACAGGGCAGGACTACGGCTCACAAGGACCCCAATGCCCTCTTCTTGAGCTTGCAACAACTGCTGCGGGGAAAGGTACGCTTCCTGCTGCTGGTAGAAGGTCCCACCCTCTGTGTCAGACGGACCCTGCCCACCACAGCTGTCCCAAGCAGTACCTCTCAACTTCTTACACTAAACAAGTTCCCAAACAGGACTTCTGGATTGTTGGAGACGAACTTCAGTGTCATAGCCAGAACTACTGGCCCTGGACTTCTGAACAGGCTTCAAGGATTCAGAGTCAAGGTTATTCCTGGTCAGCTAAATCAAACCTCCAGGTCCCCAGACCAAATCCCTGGATACCCGAACAGGACACACGAACCTGTGAATGGAACTCATGGGCTCTTTGCTGGAACCTCACTTCAGACCTTGGAAGCCCCAGACATTGTGCCACAAGCTTTCGACAGAGGCTCCCCGCCACTCAACCTCCAGGGTGGACTTCCTCCTCGACCAAGCCTTGCTCCTGATGGACACACACTCTCCTCTCCGTCACCTACCTTGCCCACCCACGGGTCTCCATCCCAGCTCCACCCCCTGTTTCCTGACCCCTCCACCACCATGCCTAACGCTACCAGCCCTTATCCAATCCCAGTGTTCCCTCATTCCAGGAATCTGTCTGAGGAAGCATAAGGTGCACTGGAACTGAGCATCTGCAACATCTCTCAGAGACAAGCTTCCCCGGAAGGCTCTGAGAGGCAGCACAGCTGTACCAGATGTCCTACTTTCACAAAAGGCCCTGGGAAAGGGATACTCAGGCCGGGACATTGTAAAATTTTAGGAGCTTTTTTTTTAACCTATCAACAATATTCATCAGAGCAGCTATCTTCGGTCTATTTTCTGTATAAATTTGAAAATCACTAATTCTCTATATGTGCTTTCATATATTAAGTCTGCAAATGCCTAGACTGGTCTAGCCTTTTAACCCAGACTAACACTGTATCAGGAAACAAAAGGGAACTTTATTTGCTTCAAGATTAAGCGTGTGTGCGCGCACACACACACACACACACACACACCCATGCCCTCATTCCCTTCACTGTTAATTCTCAGTGAGAATGTTCGGTCTCAAGAGATACTGCTCTTGATAAAGGATTAGCAGGTTATCTCTTAGAAAGGTTGTCCCTCCTTAGAGACAAAACTGTGCCTGTAAGAGAATAAATGAGAGTACCCAAAAGCCAATTAAAAATCAAGGGACCAATGTTCTTCACCGGGACAATAGATCTCCTGGACCCTACCTCCCAAGAAAGCTAACAGGAAGCCTGGGGAACTCCACACCCCAGGTAAGGCTGAGCAGACGGTTCAGTAAAGACTAGACTTGGATGTGGCAGCTGAGCAAACAGCTAAGAGCATCAGCAACTCAGCAGGAGCTTACCCAGGCCTGGGCTCCTGCTTCCCTCCTGTGGAGGTCAGGCGGAAGTGCAGGAAGTGGCAAGAGTCAGGCTCCAAGAGCTCACACAGCAGGACAAACAGAGCAGTTGAAGGCTCTTTCTAGCTTCCACAAATGTATCTACAAAGCAGCCCTGTGTGACCACCACAAACTCTACTGGGAAAACCCCCAAATGAAAGCAGACTTATGGGGTTTTGCAAGTAAAACCCGAGTCTCAGCTTTGTTGGTGCTAGAGGTTCACACTGCACAAGAACAGAAACTATATTGCCAAGGGTCAACCTGCAATGGCCAGTCTTGCAGGAAGACTCGTGAGAGGTTTTCCCTCTTTTCTGCCCCAAAGTAAAGGAGGAAAGGCTACCATGTAGGTAGAAAAGCCAGGCTCTCACAGTTACACACAGTTACACAGTTACACACACACACACACACACACACACACACAGGCAGTAGATGCCCCAGGATCCCCCCCCCCCCCCCCCCCCCCCCCCAGTATGCTAGGTATTATCCAGTTCTGTTTTACACATGAAGACACCAAGGCCAGGTGGGCTTCCCAATGGTCATATAGCCTTTAAGCAGAAAAATGACACTCTAGTCAGTCTCAGCCCATCCATCTAGCCAGTGTAGCACACTGCCTGGCATGCCCTTCGGTGAGTCTATTTAATGCAGAGACTTCCAAGTCCTTGGAGAGTACATACAGTCTTAAGGAGCCCTGAGTAGCAAACGGGAACTCGTGGGGATGACAATTCAGACAGTGCCAGGTGTCCATGTGGGCAGAACCTGACGAAGGAATCAACAGATGCACATAGCTAAAAAATGCTATCAGAATCTCAGTGTCAGTTTCTCTGTGACAGAGACTTTCATCTACTAATTCTAGAGTAAGTATAATTTATAATCTGTTATACCACTAAAGGAGGCTAAATTTAACATTTAAAAAGGAATTTAGGGCCAGTGAGACGGCTCAGTAGGTAGAAGTGTTTATTGTGCCAGTCTGGCGCCTGGAACCCACGGAAAACCAACCTCCAGTTGTCTTCCGACCTCACTATGCACACCATCAAGTGCCCACTCCCACACTTGCACATACATATCACACATATACACAAATAAAATTTAAATTAAAAAAGCTGGACATAAAGGCACATACCTGTAAACCCAGCACTTCAGCTACATATAGAGTTTAAGTCCAGACTAGACTACAAAGGACACTGTCTCAAAAATTAATTTTTATGGCAGGGACATAGCTCAGTGATAGAGCTCTTACCTAGTAAACACAAGTTCTGGGTTCAATCCTCTCAGCACAAAACCAAAATAAACAAACAAAACATCATCAAGTCAATCCAAGCACTCCAGCACGTAAGAGCCAGCACCCAGAACCAGACAAGCCAGAGACCAAAAACTGTGGGTTCTCAGCAGTCAGATGGCAAGTGACAATGCCAAACTGCAGCACAGCCAAAGTTCCAGGCACCTCACACCTGCAAATCTGAGTAACCGGTTTCTACAACGTAACCCTGTCTTCTTAAAACTCTCAACCCTGAAACCAGGTGCATGCCTGTAAGTTCAGCAGTTTGTGAGGTTGAGGCAGGAGGATGACAAGTTCAAGGCTACCCTTGGCTATCTAGCAAGTTTTTTCAGACACTTGACACTTCAGACTCCACCTTTAAGATTTGTTTTAAGCTTGCCTGAAGATCCAGCTGAGCGGTGTCACACTTGCTTGCCTAGGAAGCCTTGGGTTTCATCCCTGCACTGTCAAAACCAAAGCCAAAAGCCTAAACCAAATCACAGTATAGCTGAGCCCATCATTTCTCTACCCACCCCCACCCCCACCCCCAAACAAAGACTCTGCTGGCAAGATAGCTCAGTGGGTAAAGGAGACTGACATCAAGCCTGACCAAATGTGTACATGTTAGTGAGAAGGGATTCCTGAAAGTTACCTTCTCCCTGACACACACATACAATAAGACAAAATAAATGTTTGAAGGGAAAAAAGTGCTAAGGAGCAGAACACTTTTCAAGTCCCCTTTTCTTTGCCGGGGACAGCCAGGAGTCTACTGTGACAATGGCATTGTACCACTATTACTGATAAGGATCTTTCAGTGTAACCTAATCCACCTTCCTTCAACCCTACAAAAGCATGACTCCATGAAGATCTCCCCATCCCCCAATGCATCACACCCACACGCCCTAGTGTGGAAAGAGAGTGAAGAAACACCTTTGCTGCTCCCTGCTGAGGCCACTCATTTTCAACCCATTTCCCTAAACATTATTTCCAACACCTCTTGTAAAGACCAAAAAAGAGATGGGGGAAAAGGAAACACCCCAGGCATCCCAGCAGGGAAACCAGCTCCTGTGACAAACCCAGTTCAAGAGACATCAAGGCCAGCAAAAAGGCTCAGGAGGTGAAGAAACTTGTCTTGACAATCTGAGTTCAATTCCCAGGATTCAGGTGACATGGGGTGAGGCAGGAGGAAATCCAAAAGGGAGACAGAGAGACAAACAGAGGCAGAGATTTAGAACACAGAGGGTCTTAAGACCCAGATTTGCATATACCAGATGTGATGCAATCCCAGAAACTCAGGGGGTGGCAGCAGGAAGATCAAGTTCAAGGCCAGGGTGGGCTAAAGAGCAAGAGTAAAACCTTGGATTCCCCAATCCCCAATGATGTCGGAGAAGAGTCTGAAAAAGTAAACTTTAATAAAAAAAAAAAAAAAAAACATATACAACTTCAGGTTCATGCTAAGCTCTCCCACTTGGCCTTTTACAGACAAGTCAGTTTTCCACTGAATTCAGGCAAACTGAAGAGGTACCCACAGTGGACACAGGGCCCGTCCCTTTTACAGGCGAACACCGACAGCTTCTGCACAGGCTTGAACAGTGTCCATGACATGACTAAGCAATAGGTCTGGTTTCCCATGAAGTTCAAAACGCCAGCTTCTTCATCAGCAGATAAACTCTGGAGTCCACCTCAAATCCATGTAGGTTGTTGGCATCACCCTGAAGCCTCATGAGCAGACCCCCATAGGACACGTATGCAGAGCTGAAATAGAAGGCCCCTGTCCTGAGTCTGAGCTCTCCAGCAGCTGCTTCCCAGCCGCCCTCCGCTTTTTTCCTAGTATTTTTTCCTAGTATTCCATCATCGGGAACCCAATGATTAGGACAAAACCAGTGCAGACATGCGCAAGGCAGTGTGGTTTACTCTAGTGGAGGAGAACACTGCTAAGCCCAGAACTAGGAGACATATAAATAAAGGTGTCACCATTCACTGCAGCTATTGCACTGTTTAGGGAGGAGCTGGAGAGATGGCTCAGCCTTAAGATCACCAGCTGTTCTTGCAGAATGCAGAAAACCTGGGTTCACTTCCCAGCACCACACAGCATCTCACAACCACTATAATTCCATTTCCCAGGAATCCAATGCCCTCTTCTGACCTTTCCGGACTCATGGCTGCATGTGACACACACACACACACACACACACACACACACACAAATAAATACATTTTCGAAAATGCTAAGGAGCCAGGAAGATGGCTCATGCCTTTAATCCCAGAAGCAGGAGACAATCAAGTAGATCTCCTGAGTCCAGCAGCCTGGGTCAATTCCAGCCCAGGCTACACAGAGAGACCCTGCCTCAAAAAAAAAAAGTTTGGGGAAAGTTTTCAACTATTAAGGGGAATTATGCTAAAAAAGAAGAGGAGGAGGAAGAGGAAAAAGAAGAGGAAAAGGAAGAAGATATTGTAAAGAATCTTAAAGAGAAAAGTAAACACACACACACACACACAAAACCTCACTCTTTTTTTGTTTGTATTTTTGAAAACCAGGGTCTCTCTGTGTAGCCCTGGCTGTCTAGGAACTCACTCTGTAGACCGGGCTGGCCTGGAACTCACAGAAATCCCCCTGCCTCTGTCTCCCAAATGCTGGGATTAAAGGTATTTGCCACCACACCAGTTATTCAAACTCTGTCTCTAAAAGATTCCCTAGGTGACTTTTGTTCTTTTTCTCATTTATTTCTCTGCTTCAAGTTTCTGACAACCACACTGTTTTAACATCATTTTAAAGAAAAGGGGGGGGGGGGCAATCAGGCAGGGAAACCAAAGATCCATGGGCTGGGATACAGACAAGCAACACATACATAAGTAAAAAACAACAAAAAAGGCCTAACTATGAATACTGTTTGTGGTTCTCCAGGAAGATGCTCTGCTGTCCCTTCTGGACTACAGGGTCTTGAAACCTTGACAACGGGTGACGTTAAGTAACCCATATTCAATCTGGAAACTGTTCCCAAGACAAATTCTTCCACCTAGGCTTGGGATACTAGAAAAAAAAAGGGGGGGGGGGAGACACACAAGTAGAAGCATGGTCTAACCTCAGCACAGAGAGGGAGACAAATTTTCCCAGACAGTGTTACTCACAGACGTGTGGCTGCTTCAGTGGAGGTCTCGTCCCCTTCGATCCTGTACACTTTCCCATACATTACATACTCAAACTGGTCAGCCCTACAAACAACCAACCAGGTTACTCTTCATGGTAATAGGACAAGGGAACTCTAGAAATGGAGACTGGTAAGGAGTACTACAGAAGCTAGGACGTCCTTGGTTCCCACAGAAGTTCCGTGGGCTAGACATGACCGTCTCTATTTTATTGATGAGGAACAAAGTCTGAGAACTGAGCACTCAAGAGTAATTCAGTGTAATCCTAGCTATCTTAACTGGCTACATAGACCAGGCTGGCCTCAAACTCACAGATACTTGTGCTTCTGTCTCCCGAGTGCAGGGATTAAGGGTGTGGGCCACCAGACGTACTACTTCATAGTCTTTATATCACACCAAGCTCCCTCACAAAATCTAAGTTACTATCTAATCCTTTCCTCAGCCTTAAAAAAGCTATACCTGCAACCAAGGGTGGCACAGAACCTTAATTCCAGCACTGCGGAGGCAGAGGAGATAGATGGGACTGTGGGTTCTAGGCCAGCCTGATCTACATAGGCCAGGTCAACCAGGACTACAAAGTGAGAAGACCCTGTCTCAAATAAATAAATAAATAAATAAATAAATAAATAAATAGCTGCAATTCACAAGCTTACGATCACTGCTCTCAGCAACCAATAAAACTAGTCATTTGAATTTTTTTCAATTTTTTTAGACACAGGGTCTCATGTAGTCAAGGTTGGTCTCAGACTTGATGTGAGGCTAAAGATGTTCCTGAATTCATGACCCATCTCCTGAGTCTTGGAATTATAGAGAAAAGCCATCACATCCACTTCTAGTTGTCAGAATTTTAACTGCAACAATGTCTTTAAGGTATTTCAGATTCCACACAAGAATCGTTTATCCCTAGAAGTAAAGATTTTTCTATATACTCATATTTTTCTTTCTTTATAATATGTACATAATATATGACATACATATTACATAACATATATAATAAACAACATATAACCTATAGTATATGTATAACATATAATATATAAAATATACTTCTCATTCATTATATTCTGTTACTTATATATAGTATTAACATGTATTATATATTATAACATATTATACATAGTATATATTATATCTAATATATATAACATATATAACTTATGTTATACATTGGTATATGATATCCATAGTATATAATATGTATTATATGCAAGAAACCAATTTCTCTATTATATAGTTATACATAATGTATGTATAATATCCATAATCTACAGTCGACATATACTTTCTGTACACTTCTTAGTTACCTGTTTTCTGCTACCTCACCTGGAAGGCCTGTCATCTGTGGGGTTGTATTCACCGTCATCCAAGGTACCATCTTCATACAAAGTACTAGCTATAACCAACCGGAACTTGTCACCTGAATAGAGCAGCAACATCAGAGTAAAGTGGGCACCAAAGACCACTGCCCCTTTCCATTTGCCTGTGTTCGATACTTACCTAAGTCTACAGGGTAAATCTGAATGTTTACATCTAAGATGAGGTCCATCTTGAAAGATTCACTCTCACAGTGCAGCCGGGATACTGGGGAAGAGTGAGTGACAGACATAATTACAAAGCCTAGGGATGCCAGCTCGGGGTCAAATGCAAGAGATCAAATCATCTAACATGCCCACACCCACCAGCCTCCCACAACTGCAAGCAGAGTCAGATTCACAAAAAGGAAGAAGGCAGTAACTTCAACAGGTGACAGGGTCCCAAGAAAGCGTCAAAGCTCCTCTGGCAGTAGCCAGTCTCCAAGCTCTAAACATGCCTGCATGATTTAGACTAAACTCTCGCTTGTCCCGAGAGTTCCTCTTCCTGGTAGGAGACATTGTGGGGAGTGAATCTGCAGGATGTATTGAGAACTGCCATCTGCCTTAAAACATTTGCCTCCAGGCAAAGTGACACCAAGAAGAAACAACTTCCGGATCGTTGGGAAAATAAATACACCAAGCAGTCGGCTGAACGAAATTCATCGTGTTTCGAAAAGAGCTAACAGTTCTTAGGCCAATATAAAGTTATGGGTTAGGAAGGCAGGCAGGTAAGTCGCTGCAAGACATGAGGTAACAAAATAGATAAAGCACCATCTACTTTTTATAAGAATAAAGTTCAGTGTGCGAGCGAGGCGCACGGTAGAGCACGTAATAACTGTATAGGGAATTAGAAAGGTTCCCAGAGGTATACCAGCACCACGGCTAAGGGCAAGGGGTATACCAAGCACCAGGCACCGCAAATATAATAGAAAAAGCTGTCCCAAGTTTCTCATTCACGAAAAAAAAACCACCCTGTTTCCTGAGAGAGGTCCCGAGAGGGTGGGGCGGGACACTTGGGGTGGGTGGGCATGTTGGCCTCTTCCCTCATACCGCCCCTACACACTTACCTCGGTCAAATTTCTTGCCTTCTGGGTCAATGTCTTTCACATCGAAAATATCCTCGAACAGGATGCCCGCCATCGTGAACGGCACAAGAGCTGCAGAGGTGCGGAGCGCGCGGCCACCACTGGGGATTCGCGCAGACCCTCACGTGGAGAAAAGGAGACAGGGCAGAGGACCGCCCCAAAAGCGGCAACGAGGCAGAGAGCGCATGCGCACAAGGCTTCGGAAACGCAGCCACTTCCGCTGCCTCCCTCTCGGGGCTTCTTCACTTCCGCCGCGGAGGGCCACCTCGGAGACTCTCGGGCCTTGTGGGCGAGTCTCAAAGCTCGGTGGCTCCGCCCAAGGCGGGGACAGATTAAGTCCCACCTCCGGCGGGTACCGCGCCGCGCCCGGCTCTACGGCGCCCTCTTCAGACCGTGGGTCCCGAAGCGTGGAAAGCTCGGGGGCCTAACCCAGCCAGGAACCTTGATCCTTGGCCCAGAGACACCCGGCCCTAGCCCTTCCCTGCAGTCCGCGTGCCGGCCGAGGGCACAGTCCGGGCAGCATGCAGGTGGAGTAGAACCCCGCCCGCAGAGCACCGGCCCTCCAGGACCTAGTGCCCAGCCCCTCGGACTGTCACCAAGGTCCCCCACGCTGGTCCGAGCTGGCTCGGATCAGCTAGACATCACCCGAGCCGGGTGCGTCCGGTTTGGAAATTTGCCATGATGTCACTCTCGGGGGAAGGAAAGCCCGCATTGTGCCCTCCCCTGGGGCTTCACCTCCTCGCCACTCCCGTCTTCTCTTGGCCCTGCTTGGCACTAGCCTCACACTGATCCCCTAGAACACTGCCAATTGAACTTGGTACTGCCTGTCACCTCACTCTACTACCCTCTTCTGGACACTGAAATGCGCCTTCCCCGACATTGGCCTTTCACTGGGCGACGACAGCTCGCAATACCTTCTTTCTAGGTGATACCTCTTCCCATTACAGCCCCTGTCCTGGGCACCCTCCGTTTCCTGAATGAGTCTTCATCCTGAGACTAGTCTTTCTCCACAGATGTCTGGCCACTGTCCTCTCCAGCCGCTCCAACCTAATACTGCCCATCCTCTCTGAGCCCTCATCACCTTCTTCTTGTCCCTCCAAGGACCCTGAGAGACAATGTGGAGCCTCACAAGGCCGTCTCCTCCAGGCGTCAGCTGCTACTCCAATTCCCCCTTAAGCGGTGCCTGGGAGGAGCGACCTCTGCTCCCCCCCACACCCGCCTCCCAGGAGCTGCCTCCCCCGCACCAATAGCTCCCTTCCCTCGGGCCTCACCCTTTCCCGTCCCCTCCCACCTCCACCTCCGCCCCTCTTCCAGGCCTAGCCGGCCCAGGTGCACCTTCCCGGGGGAACTCGGAGGAAAAGAAGGAGAAAGGGAGGCGACGAGGGAGCTGCTCTCAGGCATCCTCCCAGACGCGTCTGAGCCTCCTGAAAGTGCGAAGCAGAGGCTGCCCCTGTCGGGTCTGGCCTGGAGAGCGCGAATTAGCTTTTCTCAGGAGCCCCTACCCTAGTCCAAGAGTCCGCACATCTCCAGCCCCTCCCGCACAACGCTGCAGCCGCGGCACAGCCCGTCCCTTCCACGTGCCAGCAGACCCGCCCCCGGCCGGCCCCCTCACTCTCACGGGGCTGGGTCAATCCCCGGCCTCCGTGGCGCCGGGGTGCGAGATCGTGTTGCAGGCTCCCCCTGCCGCCTCTCCAGAGACCCGGAGGCGGCCCCAATGCAGACCCGGGCCGGGCTGGGACGCCCCTGCAGATGGGCCGGGGCGGAGCAGCAAGCAGGGCACCGCCCTCGGCCCGCCCGCCGAGGAGGGGACCCTAGCGGGAGGCTGAGCCTGCGGCGCTCGCCCCGGGACCCGTCGCACTCTGCGCTCGGCCGCCCGGGCTGAGGGGACTGGACGGGTGCGGGCGCAGGCTCAGCGGGCCGGGAGCTGAGTCAAGGCCAGAGCCCGAGAAGCAAGGCAAGAGGACAGGGCACCGAGATGGCGGCCGCTACGGCCGCGGCTGCAGCGGCGGCGGCGGGGGAAGGGATGGAGCCTCGAGCATTGCAGTACGAGCAGACCCTGGTAAGTGAAACCCAAGGGTTGCGCTACAGTCCCACTGCTGCAGGTTGCTCTGGAAAGTGTGAGGACAGGCGGCCTACCGTACCCCGGGCTCAGCCTTCCTCAGCTGTGGAAACTGAGGTTTCGGGATCCGCCAGGCTGTAGGTTCGGGGTGTTGGAAAGCTGCTTGCTAGTTTCTGGCTGAGACTGGTGGCCTGCAGAAGACAATGACATCAGGTGCTTGGCCCAGGTGTCCTTCCCCTTTCCCCCTTCAACATACAGGTTTTTGTTTTCTTCACTTACCACTCGAGCCCAAGTTACAGCACCCTAGTGCTCTTTCTGGGCACCAGCTATACCACTGAACTCTTAACATGTCTACATCAACACCTTCTCTGGGTCCCTACTATGGACATGGTACTAAGCTGAGCATAAAGACTGTAGGCAAGTGATCAAAGCAAACCCAACCCCTGGCTTTAACGGTTCCAAGCCCAGCATTGACAAGAACTCCTCAGTCGACCCTGCTGGGAAAGGTGGCTTAGGTGGCTTTTGCCACCCTGGGGACTGAAGCTTTAGGGCCGATGCAGGAATCAGGAATGGGTGTGAGAACTGAAACCTTTGTTCCAGCTGGATCTAGCCAGGTACCCCACCACCACCACCCACGCCCATGGAGTGTCCCTTGACCTCATAAGAAGCAGGGGTCCTGAGCTTTGAGATGACTCATGGCCACCATTGCTGAGAAGCCATTCACCCTCATGTCACTAGAGTAGGGGGACCAAGACCTAAGGAAAGAAACTGGCTCTATGGCTCTCTCTCTCTTCTTTTTTTTTTTTTTTTTTTTTATCAGCTTAGGCTGGAATTTGCCCAGGAGGGTGACAGGGAGGAACCTCTAGGCCTGGGCTGTAACTGAGTCAGAGAGGTGCCCAATTACCAGAGACTGTGTGAAGCAGGGCAAGTGGGAGAGGTGTGAGAATACAGTGCGGAAAGTGGAGGCAAGCCCTTTTGTTGGAGATGGCCAATATCCTGGCCATCCACAAGTTAAGGAGAGAGGCATTTGGCCGTGGAAGCCAGGCACCTAACCTCCGAATGGTATCTTTTGCACCAGCGGCCGCTTCATCTCCGGTGTCTGTGGAATGCGTTCTCAGGTCAAGCCTCCCTGCTCCGGCCTCTCCCACTTCCCCTCCTACCCTTTTGTCTTGCCCTCACCCCCTCCCACCTGCTGTTTCTACACTCTTCCTCCTCCCTGCTCTGGACACTTTGTGTTGCTTTTCCTTGGCTCTCCTTTCTGCCTTTCCTCTGAAGTTCCTCTTCCCCTGCTTCTCCCTGTCTTCCATGTCTCACCCTGTGTCTCTATCTTTCCCTCCCCCCCCACAACCCCAACAGGAGCCCTTTGTGTCCTGAAGCTCCGAGGGTGGCAGCCAGAATCTACTTCTCCCCACCCCCCAACACACGCCCAGCTTGGCAGGTCCAGCCATAACACTCTCCCTCCGCATCAGCCTCGTATCCACAGCCTCGGCTGTCCCTCGCCTGTCGCTGGCCCCAAGTGCAGTTCCAGAGTAGGACTGAGGCCACCCAACACTGCCTACCCACCCAAAGAGGCTTTCCATTTCGGCCGGGCTGACAGGCTAATGGGGGTTTGGGAGTGGAGAATGAGGACAAGGGGATTAGGGTGGGTGGGAAGGGTGCCGCTGAGTTGGTCACAGGCCAGAGGCCCAGCAGGAACGTGATAAGGATTGGGGCTGGGACCTCCTAGGCCCAGCCCTGCTGCCCTCAGCTCTACCAGGCTCTATTGTTGCACATATGCCCTTGACCACCCCTCATCCTTTGACCCCCCCTCCTGCTTTCAGACTGCCTTAGGGTTTTCCAACCTTTCCCTTCTCTGGACCCTTCCCTCCCGTTCCTCCCCTGACTTGCTAGAAGAGGACCAATTATTCTGCCACCCCCAGAGTTGTGTCCCTGTACCTTGTCTGTCCCCATCACTCTGGCCAGGACAGCCCGCGCAGTCTGCAATGTTCATTGTTCCCACACTCCGAGCCAGAGTATAAACTGGTTTCAAGATGGGGTATATACAGTGTGGGAGCTGAGCGAAGGGGCGGGGTCAACACCCACCTCAGCCTCTCAGACTCATGCCACATTCTGTCCATTGCTTCAGATGTATGGCAGGTACACTCAGGAACTTGGGGCCTTTGCCAAGGAGGAAGCTGCTCGGATTCGCCTGGGAGGGCCTGAGCCCTGGAAGGGGTCCCCTTCTGCCCGGGCTACCCCAGAGCTCCTAGAATATGGACAGAGCCGATGTGCCAGATGTCGCAGTAAGATCCAGATTGTGGCAGGGACCCGGATGTTCTTTATTGAGGGAGACAAAGACCACTGGAGCTGCCCATGGGGGGATGGGAAGAACAGGGCACAGAGTAGGAAGGCTTCGGAACCAGCTTCTTTACGGGTCTTCCCTTCTTGCTTCCAGTTTGTTCTGTACGCTGCCACAAGTTCCTAGTGTCCAGGGTTGGTGAAGACTGGATCTTCCTAGTCCTGCTGGGACTCCTCATGGCATTGGTCAGTTGGGCCATGGATTATGCCATCGCTGTCTGTCTACAGGGTGAGGGCAAAGGCTGGGGAGGTCCAACCTGTTTCCTGCATGCCACAGTTGTTTAGGTAACTTGGCTACTGGCCACTCTCTCTGGACAGTTTGCCCATCTCCAGGCGATAATGACTGCCACTTGCACACCTTCCTGCCTTCTCTCTTATATGTGACAGGCTTTGTCCAGATGAATGCCTTCCAGAGCCTTCCCTTCCCTCTGTCTCAGCTCTGTATTGGTTATCATTGTGTCCCAGTGGCAGGCAGGGTGCGGGGGTGTGCACTGGAAGCCCACAAACATGTCTTTTGCCCACAGCTCAGCAATGGATGTCCCGGGGCTTAAACACCAACATCTTACTCCAGTACCTGGCTTGGGTTACCTACCCTGTCGTCCTCATCACTTTCTCTGCCGGATTCACCCAGATCCTGGCCCCACAGGCTGTCGGTAGGATAGGAGGAGCTGGGGGAGGCTCAAGCTTCGGGAATGTGGTACATCAGACAACTCCCCTGGGCACGTATCTCTGCAGGGTCTGGCATCCCCGAGATGAAAACCATCCTCCGGGGAGTGGTGCTGAAAGAATACCTCACCTTCAAGACCTTTGTCGCTAAGGTCATTGGGCTAACCTGTGCCCTGGGCAGTGGGATGCCCCTTGGCAAAGAGGTAATTGCAGGTTGGGGAATGAAGGAGTCCCTCCCATTGGAAGAAAAGGCCAGACGAAGGTCCAGAAAGTCCCGTCCCTACTCACTACTGACCCCTACCTCCAGGGACCCTTTGTGCACATTGCCAGCATGTGTGCTGCCCTTCTCAGCAAGTTCCTCTCCCTCTTTGGGGGTATCTATGAGGTAAGAGGAAAGCCCTAAGATCTGAGGGAGAGGAGGGGTGGGCTGCTGAACCCAAGCTGACACTGCATCCCCACCCTCACCAGAATGAGTCCCGGAACACAGAGATGCTAGCTGCCGCATGCGCAGTAGGAGTAGGCTGCTGCTTTGCCGCACCTATCGGAGGTAGGCCGGGCTCCAGTCAGCACAGCCTAGCCCTACATCTGGCCTCTCCTCCTGTACCCCTCTTCCCCTGGGAGTTAAGTCCGTAGGTCAGACCCTGGCCTCAAGCACGATGTCCTCTGCCCCCTGCAGGGGTCCTATTCAGCATTGAGGTCACCTCCACCTTCTTCGCTGTTAGGAACTACTGGCGGGGTTTCTTTGCGGCCACCTTCAGTGCCTTCATCTTTCGGGTCTTGGCTGTGTGGAACCGTGATGAAGGTGGGAACCTTAGGGGCGGGGAATCTAAGGTAGTTTAAGTGGGACACAAGTTAGACCTACCCCTATTCGACTTCTCCCCTTTAGAAACCATCACAGCTCTCTTCAAAACTCGGTTCCGACTCGACTTCCCCTTTGACCTGCAAGAGCTGCCGGCCTTTGCTGTCATTGGGTAAGGAGCTAAGGGGAGGGCACAGGCCAAGAAGGAGGTTTCCGTGACACAGCATGTACTTCTCATGGAAACTCTACTTCTGTGCTTCTTTCTTCTCTAGTATTGCTAGTGGCTTCGGGGGAGCCCTCTTTGTCTACCTGAATCGGAAGATTGTCCAGGTGATGCGGAAGCAAAAAACCATCAACCGCTTCCTCATGAGGAAGTATGTTGGCCACAGACTCCTCTCCAGACTCTTCTGGGTTGTATAAGGACCACATGGGAAGAGAGGGGGGCACTGAGGGTCTAAAGTAGAGGCCCAGTCAAAATCAGGCACTTCAGCAAGGCGGGGTACCACAATCCTATGATCTCAGCACTGCAGAGACTGAAGCAGGATTGTAGCAAATTCTAAGCTATCTGTGGCTACAGTGTGACACTATGTCTCTCCCAAATGAAAACATAAAGGCAGCTAAGCTTGGAAAAGAAACCACCTGGAAATGGTTACTTCTAAACCCAGCAGTGGCTGGGGACTTGGAATGAAAGAAAGACCAAGGTTTTCTTAGGTTCTCAGGCCCCAACCAAATAGCAGACAGTGTTTGTACCTGTTTACTCCATGACTGGTGTGAATGGATGAGTTATCTCCAGAACATAGCTCTTTCCAATAAGAGCCTGAGAACTGGGAATGGAAGGTATCTGAGACAGGACTTCTGGTCGACTTTATGAGTGACCTTGGCTTCTTCCACACTGCCTTCCCTGGTTGGCCTGGAACTCTCTGTGTAGCCCAGGCTAGCCCTGAACTCAGAGATCTACCTACCTCTGCCTCCTCCCAGTTCGAGGGTCAAAGGCTCAAGCCACTGCACCCAGCTTACACTGCTGTCCCTCAAGCCACCACAGAGGGGCAAATAGTGGCAGAGGCATCTTTAAGCCCTCTTCTCACTTGTCCTTCAGCTGGGGCTTCCTCAGAAGCGGAGGCGGTCACAGATCAGACTTGTCCAAGAAAGGGCTAGACATGCTTTTGCTGTTGCTACCTCCAATGGGGTCAGGAAAGGACCTCTCTGCTCCTAGCTCTTACAATAATCGAAGTCCACCATCACCCTTGGAGCTGTGGCATCAAACACAATAAAAAGGACCTACTCCCAGGCTCTGTGCTTTGACATATAAGCCAAGGCTCGGCTCTGATCTAAGTCCTGAGGTATGTAAGGGCTCCTGGCCTATGGAGATGTGTCCCTAGTCTAATGCTGTGACCTCTCTATCTCTAGACGGCTGCTCTTCCCAGCACTGGTGACTCTGCTCATCTCCACTCTGACCTTCCCCCCTGGCTTTGGACAGTTCATGGCCGGACAGGTAGCCCCTATCAGACTTGTGGCACACACACCCTGCCCCTCAGCAGCATGACTGGGACCCCTTGTTCCCATGCACTCCTTCCTGGGGTCCTATGCCCCAAACCTAAAGCACTGTGTTCACTGTAGCTCTCACAGAAAGAGACCCTAGTCACTCTGTTTGACAACCGGACATGGGTCCGCCAGGGCCTGGTAGGGGATCTAGAACTACCCAGCACTTCCCAGGCCTGGAGCCCACCACGTGCCAATGTCTTCCTTACGCTGGTCATCTTCATCCTCATGAAGGTGAGACTCCTTCCACAGCTGTATACCACTAATGTCTACCCAGACAGATCAATGCAGGTGCTAGCCCAAGCACTTACCATGAATCAGAATATTCTGAGAAAGGGACTCCTCCCCATTTTTAAAGATAGCGAGTCAAAAGACAAGAAGTAACTGCCAAAACAGTTGGTCAGATGTGAGGATTTGAACCCAAGCCATCTGGTTCTAGAGTCCTTCCTTTTCTCTTCACCCCTGGGGATTCCAGATTAGCAGGGAAGATTGTGCCTGATAGGTAAACGAGGTCTGCTTCCCTGAGAGCTCTGTTTTGAACCTGTCCTGCCTACAGTTCTGGATGTCCGCACTGGCTACCACCATCCCAGTGCCCTGTGGGGCCTTCATGCCTGTCTTTGTCATTGGTGAGTCTGCAGCTGCCTGCCTCCCAGCCTGCACCCTTCATACCCTCTGGCTATGGCTTGTAGAGTCCTTCTCTCCCCAGGAGTGAGTTTTGACCCAACTCTAGCCCAAACCCCAACTCCCATAGAGCTGCCCCTTTACTAAATGGCCCACTGGCCCCTCCCCCACCCCGACCCTCTCTCTTCCTAGTCCCCCACTACCTCTTTCTCTTCCTAAAACCCTCCCTGAAGGAGCAGCATTTGGGCGGCTGGTGGGCGAAAGCATGGCCGCCTGGTTCCCAGATGGGATTCACACAGATAGCAGTACCTACCGGATTGTCCCTGGAGGCTATGCTGTGGTTGGTGAGCACCCAGTTCTATTTGCTATGCAGTGCTGGGGATCAAACCTGGGGTACTGCATATGCTAGGTGTGTATTTACACTCCCAGCAGAGTCCCTAGTCCATACCTGCATTTGGAGACCCCTGGCCCAGCTAGACTGTGGGGCTCTGGTGCCCCCTGCTGGCAGGCTCAAGTACTGTATGGGACCCCCCCTTAGGGACTCCCAGAGACCCTTGCCCTGGGGAAGAGAAAGTATCCTAAGGAACTGAGCATCCTTAGGAGACCGAGCATGGTTGTTCCCAGGGGCAGCTGCGCTTGCAGGAGCCGTGACACACACAGTGTCTACAGCAGTGATTGTCTTCGAGCTCACAGGCCAGATCGCTCACATTCTGCCTGTCATGATCGCTGTCATCCTGGCTAATGCTGTTGCCCAGAGCCTGCAGCCCTCCCTCTATGACAGTATCATCCGCATCAAGAAGCTGCCCTATCTGCCAGAGCTGGGCTGGGGCCGCCACCAGTATGAAGGGCCCAGTGCAAAGAGGGTGGGAGTGAGGGGTAGGCCTCCCAGGGCCCTTCAGCCCCACTTCCAGCAAGGTCCCTTACCAGTAAGGCTGAGACCCTAGCTAGTTTGCTCTGCATTAGAGCTGCCCTCACCCTGGAGGGTTCTGTAGTTGGCATCTACTGACCCAACCTAAGAGGGGGGAAGAGAATGCTAACTGCTCCTGGGCCCTCCACTCCTGTCCCCTATGGTTCTCCAGCCTTCCTCATGACACTGGGGAGGTGGTAAATCTGGGCCGGTCTTCCATGCTGAGCACACACTGAATGCCCAGTTCTCTCTCCAGGCAGTACCGGGTACGAGTAGAGGACATCATGGTACGGGATGTGCCCCATGTAGCCCTCAGCTGCACTTTCCGGGACCTGCGGTTGGCACTGCACAGAACCAAGGGCCGTATGTTGGCCCTAGTGGAGTCCCCTGGTAAGGCCAGGAGGGGTCCCAGGTGTTATGGGTATCAGGAAGGATTAGGGAGCCCAGATTAGGGCTTTTTCCATAGGTATGCAGCCTCTGTCCAGGGCTCCAGGTTGGGTGTACAAGGTGGCAAGGCGGAAGCTCATACTCCCAGCTCCTGAGTCCCTTCCCATGCTCTGTCCAGAATCCATGATCCTGCTGGGCTCCATCGAACGCTCGCAGGTGGTAGCACTACTGGGAGCCCAGCTGAGCCCAGCACGCAGACGGCAACACATGCAAAAGCTGAGAAAAGCCCAGATGTCTCCACCATCAGATCAGGAGACCTCCCCTAGCTCTGAGACGTCCATCCGCTTCCAGGTAAGGGAAAACTGCTCCATCCCCACACATCCTCCTAAAGCGTCAGCTTGTAGCCTCGTAGGTCCTGAACCATAGTCTCCCAGCCCTTCCTGTCTAAGCAGGTGAACACAGAGGGCTCGGGCTTCCCTGGAGCCCACGGGCAGACTCACAAGCCCCTGAAGCCTGCTCTGAAGAGAGGGCCTAGCAACACCACAGGCCTCCAGGAAGGTACCACAGGTGAGCCATTTCTCCTCCACCTCAGACAGAGCCTGAGCCACACCGCATCTGGATGAGGCTACCCAGGTAGACAGGGAGGAGTTGGGAAAGCCTCTTCCCCTTGCCTTCTGCACCTTACCCCTATCCACCTTGCCCCTCCGGACCTTGGGTTTGGAACATAGGCAATATGGAATCCGCAGGCATCGCCCTCAGAAGCCTCTTCTGTGGCAGCCCACCCCTGGAGGCAACATCGGAAGTGAGTAGCCTGGATTCTCCCCTCTCCTGCCTGCCCAGCCCCCTTCTGAATCTCCCAGTTAACCCTACAACGGCTCTCCCACTCTACCTGCTTCCTGCTCTCCTGTCAGCTCTGCCCCCCCGCAGTGTGCCCTTCCTTCCTCCTGGGCTCCATCCCATCCTTCACGTCCCTCTCCCTATAACCTCAACTCCTCTCTGCTTTGGCTCCGACAAAGTTGGAAAAGTCGGAATCCTGTGACAAGCGCAAGCTGAAGCGGGTCCGAATCTCCTTGGCGGTACGTGTGCCCCTCCCCCTGCAGCTCAGGAGCACCAGGCAGGGAGGGCCGGGCTTCTAGGTGGGACTAACCTCCCAGAGCCAGGGGTACATCCACCTTCCTGTCTTCCTCCTAGAGTGACTCAGACCTGGAAGGCGAGATGAGTCCTGAGGAGGTAAGAAGCCATTAGATTCTAGAACCCTTCTTCCTGAGTGTGTTATCATCTTGGCTAACTAATGGGAAGGACCACAGGGAGGAAGGCTGGAGGTGAGAGTGGCGTTCTGGGTTCCCTCTCCCTAATCCTCAGTCTCTTCTCCTCAGATCTTAGAATGGGAAGAACAGCAGCTAGATGAGCCAGTCAACTTCAGTGACTGCAAAATCGACCCCGCCCCCTTCCAGCTAGTGGAGCGGACTTCTTTGCACAAGGTAGGACAGGGTAGGGATCTGATAGTCCCACCTCGGTGTGGACTCAGAACAACGTGATGGGAAAAAGCAGGAGGCAGTATACTTGATGCTGTTTGTCAAACACACTGCCTTCGCCTTGGAAGTCTGTGAGCCAAGACTCCCTAGCCTTGTCTGCTCCTTGGTGGAGCCAGGCATCATTTTTCCTCTGCTCAGAGTTACCCCATGGAATTCTGGACCAAAGCAGCAACAAAGACACAGCTTGAACTGGGTGAAAGCCAGAAGGCCAGGCCAGGGTCAGAGCTAGGCAGGAGGCTGCCAGAGCCCAGCAAGGCCGATACACACCCAGGCTGGAAAAAAGAAAAGAAGGGGAAGGGTTGAAAAGCAGGCCAGATAAGAGAACCTAATAAACAAGCTAACAAACAGTCCGGAGGGATGAAGCCCCCGCAGTGAGGAGGGAAGGGTTGAAAAGCAGGCCAGATAAGAGAACCTAATAAACAAGCTAACAAACAGTCCAGAGGGATGAAGCCCCTGCAGTGAGGAGGTAAACAAAGATGAGAGACACCAATAGGGGGCTTGGAATGTCAGACCCCCAGAGAGTCAAGCAATTCTAGGAAAAACTGGTAGAGACGACTCATCAGGAAGATAGCAGGAAGATATCGACTCATCTGGAAGATAGCGCAGCAGAGGGGGCAAGTTAGAGGAATACCTGCAGAACAGATGGAGGCAGATGGAGTACACACATGAAGACGCTGGGGTGGCTGGCACCACTGGGCACCTGAAAGCTGCCATGTAACGGCAGGGAATGCGGGCTGCCCAGCCAAAGCCAAGGGGTATTTTAGTCCCATTTTAAACAGACTTAATGTGTAAGCCTCCATTGGCAGGGACAGACAAGAGTGACAAGGTGATGGGGTCAATGGCCCCAAAGCTTCATCTCCGGTGGCTGACACAAAGTGTTACTATAAAGTTAGCATAACAAACACGTACTAGCTGAGGCCAGGTGGGAAGGAAATGTAAGACAAGACAGCCCACGCCTTTAATGCCAGGAGAGCCAACAGGTGTTTCTGAGTTCAAGGCCAGCCTGGTCTACAGAGCAATTTCAAGGACAGCCAGGGCTACACAGAGAAACCCTGTCACAAAAGACAACAAAACAAAAACTAAACAAAGCAAAACAGCAAAAGGAACTTGTAGCTAGCGACTTTTAGAGACCTCAGATCAAATGAGTGAGGAGCTGCCATACTTGGGCAGAGGAGGAGGAGATGGGCGAGAAGGTACAGCAAGCTGAACTTAGACCTCTCGGCGGTCATCAGCCACCTGTTTGCCTTTTTTAAGAGACAGATCTCATATAGCACAAGCAGGCCTTGAACAGTGTGACAGTTTGCCTGCCCTAGTCTCTCAGGAGACTACAGGCACGCACCATCACACCCTGTATGATTCTCTTGTCTGTCATACATAATGGTTGTGACAGCCTGCTTTGAGTGCTTGCTATGTGCCAGGCAGTATGCTAAGGTCTTCAGGTGTGTGATTTAGTTCCCACAGCCATTTTTTTGAGACAGGGTTTCTCTGTAGCCCTGGCTGTCCTGGAACAGATTCTGTAGACCAGTAATACCACTCTCAGTCTGTAAAACTTCACTAAAGGGTCAGCTACCATAAGTAACACAGCACGAAAGAATTCAGAGATACACCTGTCTCTGACTCCCAAATGCCGGGATTAAAGCCATGCACCACCGCCACCTGGTGTGACATTCCAATTATTATAGAAGAGGAATTTGTAAAACTGTATAAAGAAATTAAGTAAATTGCCCAGAGTCAGATATCCAGGGAGTAGCCATGCTGGGCCTGGACCCAGAGACAGCCCGACCATAAAATCCTGTGCTCATGCAGTAAGGAAGTCATTTGCCTGCATCAGTCTCTCAGAGTCAGGCGAGACTCTCAGAATTCTTTCAGAAAGCTCCGTTGTCCTTCCTTCTCCCTGTCAGTTCAGTTCCCAGGCCCACACATTGTGGGCCCGCCAATGGGCTCCCTGGTGTCCAATTAAATTAAAATGAAAAAGAACAAAGTAGGTGTTTGTTACAAACAAACTACCACAGGAAGGGAAGAAGATCCAAGGAACCACTAACAAAAGTACAAAGGATGGGAATCATAAAAGATTAGAATTCCACAGAATCAATTCTAAATAAGAATCTACTTACTAAGAAAGCAGTAAGCAGTAATCCATTTAAGTTCAGGAGGGGCACTTTCAGAGGGTGAGAACACATGCGACTCTAGGAACCGTGGCAGCTAGCTACAGTGGGTAGAGATGAGGAAGCCAAAGAACCCAAGGTAACACAGCAAGACTGGCTGAACCCAAATCCTCTCTTGCCTGGCTGTAGCAGTTAACAAGTAGATTAGCCATTCTGGGCTTCCCTATCTGTAAGTAGGAATGTCACAAACTCAGTATGGTGGTTGTATGCCTGTAGTCCCGACACTCAGGAGGTGGAGGATCAGATGGTCAAAGTCATCCATGAGCTATATATATAGCAAGTTCAAGACCACCCTGATATGTGAGAGTTTCCTTCCAAAAGCCTGGGAGCTAGACACAGCGGAATGGCAAGCCTGGGCCACTCTATGGAGTCTTGGTGCTACTTGGGTTTGGAAAAGCCCTAGGATGGCAGAGCCCAGCTGGAGAGGCAGAAAGTCAGAAAACTCATTCCATTGTCTCATTCCAGAGGATAGTGAGACAGAGCTGGGCAGAACGGCAGAAGTGGAGCCATGAGCTGTACACAGACCTAGAAAAGCACAGTGCCTGCTAGGTCACTCTGCTTAGGGATGAGCAGGGAAATGGAACTGTTTAATAGGTCCTCCAGAGGTGAGGAGGCCTGCACGACCTTCAGCTAGGTCTTCCAGTAAAGATGTTTCCTCCAGGGGAAGACCAGGAAATTAAGGCTAATTTGTAACATGTAGGGTCTGTTCTATAACAGATTGCTAACTACACGGCAGTCACAGGTAGTGAAGAGCAGAGGCTTCAAAGGCTGAATTCCTAAGGTGGGTGTGGTGGCACACACCTATAATCCAATCCTTAAAGGGCTGAGGCAAAAGCAGCATTCTAGGTTCAAGGATAGCCTGGGCTAAGCAGTGAACTACTTACTGAAGCTAAGGCTCAGTGGATAGGAGTCTTATCCAGCATATGTGACACTCTGGCTTCAGTCCCCAGACCCACCAACACTGAGACTGTTGCTTAAGTATGATGTGTCTTGTCCTTCCTATAATTTAGTATAAGAAAGTATGTAGGACATAAGACACTTGGGACTACCCATCTTGAATCACCGGGTATGCTCATACATGTGCCTCAAACAGCAGATAACCAATTCCAGGAAATGCCAAGAGCTGTTCTCAAGACAGCAAATGGAAACTGTTGATAACGTCTGGAGCCTGGTGGTCACATCTGATGGCTGGGGAAAGCAAGATACAAGCAGCCTCGAGACTTTGGGTTCTAAACTTGAGGACACAGCAACATTCTCAGAGCTCAAATTTCCCTCCAGCAGCCCCTCCCACTATCACACCCCATTGCCCTGAACCCCTTTTTGGCTTGTGATTCTGAGATACTCCCTTGAATATCAAGCCCAGTGTTTCTGCTCCCTGTTCTGCAGACCCACACTATATTCTCACTGCTGGGGGTGGACCATGCTTATGTCACCAGCATTGGCAGACTCATTGGGATTGTCACTCTAAAGGAGGTAAGATGACATGGCCAAAGCCACTTACATTTCCAAATGGCATCAGAGCTGCGTGGCTCCCCCAGGGAACATGCTCGCCCCGGGGTATGTGCTAGGGAGGAGTCTGAGTAGGGGGCACACATCTGACTCTTCCCTTTCCAGCTCCGGAAGGCCATTGAAGGCTCTGTCACAGCACAGGGTGTAAAAGTCAGGCCACCCCTCGCCAGTTTCAGAGACAGTGCCACCAGCAGCAGTGACACAGAGACCACTGAGGTGCATGCGCTCTGGGGACCAAGATCCCGCCACGGCCTCCCACGAGAGGGTACCCCCTCCGATAGTGATGACAAGTGCCAGTGAACCCCTTCCTGGATGGCCAGAAGCTGGAACCCAAGGCCACCCTAGCTGCTAGGGGATCAGCAAATGCCCTGGCAGGATGAGGTGGGGTTCTGTGGCCCCTGCCCCATCTTTGAGAAACTAAACTGGGTTTATACTGGAACCTCCAATGACAAGATGTATATAGAAATTTACAAAGATTTTTATATTAATTTAATAAAACAATAGAATAAACACCTAATTAGCCACTCATGTATAGAACACTTTGTGCTGTTGGCTCATATTTTTACCTTGGATCCTCTCACCTATTGCCCACACCTCAGCAAGCCATCTACCAACCCCAGTGTCCTGGTAATACTGGATCTGCCAGAGGCCTCCACTGCCTGATAAGCAACACCCTGCCTGGGACAGGGCCCCTATC
Organism: Rhynchomys soricoides; assembly: GCA_019843965.1. Taxonomy (NCBI): domain Eukaryota; kingdom Metazoa; phylum Chordata; class Mammalia; order Rodentia; family Muridae; genus Rhynchomys; species Rhynchomys soricoides. Next base: position 431,720 of record JADRCH010000251.1, on the reverse strand, counting down.
ACTGTGGCTACAGCCTTCCATTCAGCCAAGCAAAGCACTACCCTCTTTCCTCCCCCAGGACAGCTACTCCCTGACTCTCCATTCACTGGCACAAGTCTGGCTACCCGGGTGGCCCCCTTGTGGTCCTCTATGAAAGGACAAGGCCTTCCCAGCTCTGTAACAAGCAGAGCCGGCCTTTTTCCAGTTCCACCCTACCGAGACTCTGCATGTGCCCACACAACCTTGCCATGCTGGGAAAGGGCCAGGGTTGAGGGGAGGGAGGGCGGGAAGGGCAGTGAAAGGAGGCAAGGGCACACTCTTCCAGTGCCTTCCAAAGGAGATCGGCTCAAAGAACAGACCAGAAACCCCCTGTCTTTAGGGGAAAAAAAGGTTTAGAGACAATGGAGGGTAAAGCACAGAAGAACCCAGTCGGGCAAGGGGACCCTTAGGGGATGGCTCAGTCTGTAGATTCCAGGAGGGCAGGAGCCAGCCCCACAGGTGGAGGTGGTTCAGTCACTGCACATGGACTAGGGTGAAGAGAAAAGCAGAGGAGAGGGGCATGTAGGAGGGGGAGGGTGTGTGGCTGGACTTCCTCCATTTCCCCCCTTCCTGGCCCAGCCACAACCCTCTCGGGTTCACATCCCAGGAGGAAATGTGGCATTTTGGATTCAAGAAACATGAACATCACTGTCTGCCACAGCTGTAGCCATGCCCCAGGGGCCCCGGGCAAGCCCCGGCAAACCCCGAGAGTGGAAGCAGGACATGCGCCCCTAGCCTGGCCCCTGCCTCCTCTCCAAACACTTTCATGCAAAACACACAATGGAGAAGTGAGTGCTCCCAGAAGCCCTCAGAAGCTTCAGAGCCCACATTTGGCCACAGAGGCTCTGCCCCAGGCCGGAGCCTGGGGACACATGCCACCACCGGGCATGTCTGCATCACTGGCCCACCTCGTCCTCATCTAAGGATACGACCCCAGAAGAGGTCACATCAGAGACTTGCTGCTGTCTTTCCCAGCTGCCTGTGGGCAGTGGGCAGAGCAGCTGGCAGTCCTTGCAAGAATCGGGCTCCTCGATGGGGGAAAGGCAGGATTCTGAGTTGTAAAGGGAGTCCTGGGCCTCCAAAGGACCCAGGCTGCGGAAGGCACTTTCCCGGCTTGGGGGCAGTCTGGCGAGGAGCAGCTCTTCATCCAACATCTGGGAGGTCATCCTGGCTGGGGAGCCCAGTAACCCATCCTCCAGGCTGCACAGACTAGAGCACAGGGTATCTGGGGACACGGTCTGTGAACAGTCGCTCTCTGGCTCCACAGAGCCCTGGCGCACAGGCCGGGAGAATCGACGACCTGTGAAGAGGTCCTGGAGGTGGGACCCCAGAGGCCCGGCCATGTCTGTGAAGGGAAGAGAAAAAACAACAAAAAGACACAGCTTTGCTGGCCCCATTTCAGAAGGTCATTGTGGAAAGCACATAATCACAGATCCCCACACCCCTCTGCCCTTATAGCTGTGGGGAGAGAGGTCAACAGGGGAAGGGGAGTCAGTAGGAACTGGGTAATCTGAACAAGTCTTAATTTTTGATACCACAGTTCCTTTCATGGTGAATTAGAATTTATATTAATATCTACTTTATAGCCAGGCAGTGGTGGCACACACCTTTAATCCCAGCACTCGGGAGGCAGAGACAGGCGGATTTCTGAGTTCGAGGCCAGCCTGGTCTGCAGAGTGAGTTCCAGGACAGCCAGGGCTACACAGAGAAACCCTGTCTTGGAAAATCAAAAAAAAAAAAAAGAAAAAAAATATCTACTTTATAGTATTAGATCAAGAGGAGGCAAGCAATCAATGCAAGACTACTCTATGACCACGCAGATTGCTCATTACTCAAAGCAGAGAAAGGCAGGATTCTGAGAGCCCTTTCTCTGCTCACTAAGCAGGGCATCCTAATCATGGAGATGTGCTCCCCAGAAAAAGCCATGCCTTTTTAAAAATTTGCTCAAAGATTATATACAGACTTTCCATAAATGTTCAAGGTTAACCTGGGCTGTATAGTAAGTAGCCTGAGCTACAGTAAGACCCTTTCTCAAAAAAACAAAATAAAGACCAAAAAGAATCATAAAATACTTATGATTCCACCTTGGCCTTAAGCATTTGACTCAGTCCCCTCTGGACCACAGCAGCAGCACTGTGCCTGCTTTAAATGCAGGTTTGGCCTTGAAAGATGGCTCAGTGGTTAAGAGCCCTGACTGCTCTTCCAGAGGTCCTGAGTTCAATTCCCAGCAACCACATGGTGGCTCACAACCATCTGTAGTGAGATCCAATGCACTCTTCTAGTATGTGTCTGAAGACAGCTGCAGTGTATTCATATAAATAAAAATAAATAAATAAATCTTTTTTAAAGAAAGAAAGAAAGAAAACCTTGTTAATTAGCCAGAGGAGTAGGAACTAGTAGGTGATCTTCAAAGGCAAGCAGGGGTCCTGTGAGGCCAGCCACCAGGAGCTGCAGGGAAAGCTGGCCACACAGTCCAAGGAATGGAACATGAAAGAGGAGCTGAGCACAGCTGCAAGGCCCCCAGGGTCTCTTTCTGCAAGCACTGGCCCAAAGCAAGACCCACAGGCTGGAATACAAAGATGCTGAGCTGGAGCCAGCATCCTGTGGAGTCCAGGCCCAGCATGCCTTCCTGTTTGCTTGGGATTGCTGCTCTGTGAGGTGCTGGGTACTGTGCTGCCAGATCATCTGTCCAGCCACAGCCAACTGAAGCCCCCTCAAAGAGATAAGTCAAGGGTACCACAGATTCTTCTGGACTCAAGACTGTACTATGGGGTAGGGAAGAGGCCCAGGCAAGTTCCCTGGGCTTGTTTCTTCTTCTGAGAACTGCAAGGCTCACTATACATAGAGAAGAGAGCAGACTCAGTACCTATAGAAAAGAGCTGTTGCATTTCCAAGAGCTGTTTTCCCACCTGAGTATAGCTGGTGACCTTTGACCTTGGGATGTTAAGGTCAGCTTGGAAAGTTTCTTTCCTCCTGTCTGGAAGACTTATGTTGCTCTGGGAGGCTCAGACTGAATTACACCTATCAAGCAAGCTCACCCCAAGTGGCAGCAGGAAACGCTCCTCACCTGTGTCAACTCCCCCAGTAAAGTCCTCGTCATAAGAATCATCGGTGGAGTCATCACCATCCACTGAAGACCATGCCCGGAGCTTGGCTTCTGCAATAGCAAACTGCTCGGCCACTCCTATCAGAGAGACACGGTGTTCACTGACATACACAGGAGCTAAGCTAAGACTAGGGCTTGCTTTGCAGAGAGGTGTATGAAAGAATGCCAGATCCAGTGAGATTAGAGGCAGCAGCCCTATGATAAATCTGCAAGGCTAATTCCCTTCGTGCTACCTACCTGCTGCAAAGCGAGCCTCTTGTTCACCCTCACTGAGGTCAGAATAGGAGGAAAAGGCTGATTCCAGAGCAGCTGGTGAGTCACTAGGCTTGCTCCAGCCCTTCCATTCGATAAGGTGAGCCACACGGCCTTGGGCCATGGCTGTGGGCTTGGTCACGTGGTCCTTCACTACCTGGGAAATACCTGGAGGTGGGAGACAGAAGTTGGGTTGAGGGCAAGGGCTAGGGAACAGCCAATACGGAAGTAGATGAAGAGGGTTACAAAGTCTCTCCATGTCCTTCAGGTAGGAGGAGGAAGGACTAAAATGGATTTGCAAAAAGAAACCCCAGAAAATGCCCACAGGACATAGTCACACAGTAATCAGTCCCACAAGACTCGAGGTAAAGAAGGAAGGAAGGGCAAAGTGGGCAGAACAGATGTGGGTCCGTACCATGCAGGGATGATCTGGCCAACGCAGCGATCTCCTGGATGGTTAAAGCTCTCCGGGACTTGGGCAGCATTGCGATTGTGTCTCCAACATTCACCTGGAGTAACACCATCAGAAGGTCAGTGCCCCGACAGAAACAACCTTTCCAACACGCTCCTGAGTAAGCCAAGGCCCCCTGGGAGCTGGAGGAATGCTAGGATGGCATGTTATGTATGCCCTATGTGTGGGATAGTGGCACAGTGGCCACTGGCATACAGAAAGGGCTAAGAAGCTGGAGTCCACAAACTACCTTCCTAGGGAGCAATGGAAACTCAAGCCCAAGAGAACAAAGTAGAGCTGAGCCTCTCATTTTTCCAGCTCCCAGCAGGGAAAGAGACAAATGAAGATATGAAGAATGTGGAGTAGAGCCTCTGAAGAAAGGACGAGCCTGGTAATGTGGCACACGCCTTTAATCCCAGCACTCAAGGAGGCAGAGGCAGGTGGAGCTCTGTGAGTTCGAGGCCAGCCTGGTCTACAGATCGAGTTCCAGGACAGCCAAGGCTACACACAGAAACCCTGTCCTTGAAAAAGAAAAACAAACCAAAAAAAGACAGGAAAGGAAGGAAAGGAGAAGGGAGCTAGCTAAGTCAGACACGGCCTTAAGGTCTCCCCCTCTCCTCCATCTATCTTAGGATGTATGTCCAGCTCTTTCTAGACTGCCTGCCAGAGCCATATACTCAGCGTGACCAAAGCCAAGGCAATACATTCTCTTCCTCATATCTGGGTTTCCCAACTTCCTATTTACCCACAACCATTCTCCACGTCTCAGGGATCACCATAACTCTGCCCTAGGCTTTGCCTGCACATATCTGGTCCTAAAATCTAGCGAGGGTGCCAGGAATGTGGCTCAGTTGGTATAGTGCTTGCCTACCACTCAGGAAAGCACTGTTTGGTCCCTAGCACCACATAAACCAAGCCTGTGACAACTGGCACATGATGCTAGCACTTGGGAGGTAAAGGCAGAGGATCAGAAGTTTAAGGTCATCTTTGGCTACTAGGAAATTGAGGGCAGCCTGAGCTACAAGACCCTATCTCAAAACAAACATATCTCTGACAACAAAGAATCCCTTTTATTCATACATGGAAACCTTCCTTGACACGGTTCCCACCACTGCTTCCCTTAAGCCTCCCTGTGCCCCTCCCCAGCTTAGCACAGGTCATTGGTACCTAACCTCCTGTACTTTTACAGCCAGGAAGTCTGTATATATAATTTTGTTATTGTTCTTTCATGCTCCATCACTCCCCATGGCTGGCTTTCTCATCTTTCCAGTTGTGAGTGAAGTATCGCCCCCACAGAGAGGCCTTCCTGCTACTCAAAATAGTGGTCTGTCTTCTCACTGGAGTCTCTAATGAAAGGTTCTATCAACGAACCATCAATGGAGCCTGCTTGCCAGGTGTAAATGTGGTTTTCCTGTGTTGGTCTTTGCCCCTTTGAGGAATTCAGTTTTTTGTTTTTGTTTTTTCATTTTGTTTTGGTTTTTGGTTTTTCGAGACAGGGTTTCTCTGTGTAGCCCAGGCTGTCCTGGAACTCACTCTGTAGACCAGGCTGGCCTCGAACTCAGAAATCCACCTGCCTCTGCCTCCCAAGTGCTGGGATTAAAGGAGTGCGCCACCACTGCCTGGAGGAATTCAGTTTTTTATGATCACTGCTGCAGCCCAGTATTTAAACAGTACCTGGTAATAAGTAAATGTATGGGCCAAAAGATTAAAACAAAGTATAAAGGTACAGTTTCCCAGAATACAGCATGCGTGTGCGTGTGTGCGTGCGTGTGTGTGTGTGTGTGTGTGTGTGTATGCATGAAAATGTCCTAAATCTAAAATTTTGGTTTTTTGGTTTGTGTGTGTGTGTGTGTGTGTGTTCGGGGAAAAGAAAACTTTTTAGAGAGACGGAGAAATGCCTCTGAGGTTAAGAGCATTTCCTGCTCTCACAGAGGACCCAAATTTGTTTCCCAGCACCCACATCCAGAGATCAAAAACCTCTGGCCTCCATGGGCATACCTACACACACAATTAAAGATAATTTTTTTTTTTAAATTTTAAAAAGAAATGTCTTTTTTTAGGCTCTTCCTCTATTATTCAGGCACTTAAGGATTCTGCCACAATGAGGCTTCTGACTTTCCCTGGCCCTTCTTAAAGTCCAGCACTTGTTTCTGTCTACCACCACCAAATTCTTTCGCCATCCTGCCTGCCTCGAGGGAAAGGAGCCGCTTTTTTAGGCCAAGAAGGTCATCAAAACGTTCAAAAAGATAGCCTTACAAAACGCTCCCTGTAATTTAAGGCCACAAGTGTCTCTTAGTAATAATGCTTCGACCCACAGACTTACTCTTTTTAACACTCCACTCCCATGCGCGGCCCCTCCCTCCCATGCTCCGTATTGCCTAGTATTGCCTAGTACTCCGGAGGGAGCAGGAGATGAGGAGATGGCAGGGTCAGAGTTAAATTCATATGGGCTCCTAACTCCATCCTGTACCTGAATTAACGCTCCTTTGATAAGCCCCAGCAAATGTTTTCCTATGCTCAATACAACTGAGGCACACACCCCCTTCCCAGCATTACCTAATTCTCCTCCATCATGGTTGGTTCCACCTGGCATAAGCGGCCTCCACCTGCCCCTTGACCTCAGGCCCATCCTCCGTCCCTCTCCTTCAGTACCTGACTGACAGGGCCTCCAGATTGGCGCCGATAGCCTCTGGTCAGGCCTGTGGGAAGGAGAACCTGGCGGGTGTTTCCTGGCCCACTCTCCCTCCCTCCCCTCTCCTCCTCCAGCCGTGGCCATCCATGCCCGGCCGGCGACGCTCCGCGCAACTGCGGCCCTGGCCCAGAGAAAAGGTGTATATCTCCCTAGCAACCCATCACCATGCAACAGGGTCTCCCGGGATACGGCCTGGGATGCGCTGACGTCAGCACGGAAGGCGCTAGCAAGCCAGCCCGCTGGCACCACGCCGAGCAGAGCAGACCGGCGCGGGGGCGGCCTGCCGGATAGCGCCTCCGCTAGCAGGAAAAAGAGAGCCCGAAGCAGGATGGTGAGGCAGGAACGGGGAGGGGTCACACGAACTCTCAATGTGAATGCCACCCCTCTCCCAACATGCACAGAAAAGGCGCAGCACCTCTGGCAAGTCCTGGCTGTCCACGGAAGAAGGACGCGGGGACCGGCTCCAGCCTCTGAGAGTCCGAGCAGATCCCAGAGAGGACACAGAGAGACCTCGAGGGAGTTCGATCCACTCCACAGCCCAGGCAGGGTCTGAAGCCACTGAGGAGTCGGAGGGAGGAGGGAAAGGTGTTCACCTGCATTCTCCACTTCTACCAAGACTACCATTTTCACCGTGTTGCAGTGTCATTTTTTGTAACCCCTCCCCCATCTCGCAGACAATCTGAGACCACGTATGTACTCTCCTGAAACCCTCTATCCCACAGCTGACTGTGGGGACCCTTTTGTGGCATCCCTAAGGACGCCTTCCTCTACAACTATCTTGCCATCAGAGCTTGAGATGAAACCCAAACATGGGTAAATCCTGAACTCTTCTCCCAGCTTCTCAATCCTTGGGAAGGACATGGAATTTGCCCACCAACATTGCCCCCCTCGCCCACTCTCCTTCTCACGGTGATTCTTTACCCTCAATCTCAACTGGTCTATCACTCTATTCTTTTTCCAAGAAACCCATGCTTTTTCTACGTTTCACCCTTGTAAGCCATTACCTAATGGCCCCAACCTGAGTCTCCCCCCTTCAGTCTGCTTCCCAATATCTAAACCAGAGTTGATTTTCCTCGCTTCAGTTTCCCCTCGATTCCCAGATCACATCCATGATCTCTGCTCTCACCTCTGCGACTTGTCTGACAAGTCCATCGTCCTCCAGGCCCTTCGCGCTGCCACAGAAACATTTTGCCCAGCACAGAAATCATAGGCATGCTGTCTGTGTTGATGCAAAGAACCCAAAGCCTGAACTGCTTCAGGCTCAGCTCCCAGTTCTATTCTTGTTTTGGCTCCGGATGCTGAGCCAGTCCCCTCCCCACTTGGAACTTGTGCCTAGTCACATAAGGAGAACACTCCTGTCTCATAGCTTTGAGGAAGTGGGAGTGCCAGGGACCTCGCCAAGTTCTCTGGCTTGTGGAGCTGAGGCTCACCCTTAGCTTACACAGAGCCAACTGGCCATGGATATCACAACTAACCTTTTAGCTGGAGCAGGCGTCTCTGTCCCTGGGCCTCAGCCAGTTGGTTGTCCCCAGAAATGCTACCAACCAGAAAGAAGACAGGTTACTGGCTATGCCTGACCCCTAGCTGGTACCTAATCAGGGTTCTCAAGGCCAGTCCTGAGGTCAGTTAAACTCTAACCTGACTACAGGAAGGGATGACTTTCTGAACTCCATGCAGACCAGGAGAGTAAGAGCACCCTGTTACTTCTCAAATTCATAACCCACGAGGTTACTTCTGGGACTACACATCCCAGAATTCAAGGGAAGTACACATTTCAGCCAGAGTTTACTTGTAAAACACCTCAAATATCAACCATACTAATGCTTTGTGTGACTGACCATCTGCTTGGAAATCCTAGGACCCATTCTAAACTCATTCCTTGACACAGGAGGTAGGCTGGCTGACCTAGAGCTAAGTGCTCCTTCCCCCACCTCAACCCCCCCACACACACACACACGTTTTCATGGAAACCAAGGCCTGAGCAGGGCTCAGCTGACAGAGGAAGATCTGATGATGTCCTGTCTCTGGACTTTTTCTTCTCAGAGTAAGGATGACTTGGTTTTGGTTTTTGTTGCTTTTGGGGGGGTGGGCTGGGGTAATAGGAATAAAATTATCTGTGAGCGTGAGAGATTATCAATTTGCTCCCAGATGCTCTACCTGGGGATTCAGACCCTTTAATCAACCAGCTGGTTCTGAAGCTTGAAGCAAGTGTTAGGCAAAAATTCCGTGGTGGGGTACTTGGCCAGCATTTGCAGGCTGACTCCTGAGGATGACAGCACCCAAATAGGAGAGGCAGGTTCACAGCAAAGAGCCACTCCTAAGACACTGAGATCAGAGAGGTAGGTGTAGGCAATGAAGTATGTAGATACAAAAGGCTAGTTGCCAGGAGCCAGGAAGGTGGGGGCCGCATGTTGGCCTGCGGCTCCCAGGCTGTATCCCTCTCAGCAGCAGGGATACAGGCGAAAGGCAGAAGGTGAGTACACCACGGAAAATCCCAGTAGCAGGCAGGCCACAGGAACAAGCCAGAGTCGGTTAGCCCCCTCGCGGTACGCTCATCTGGCCCAACCCGCCTCCCTGACGCAGGCTCCTCCCTCTCCTTATACCAGCCCCCTCCTCACCGCCCCTACCACCCACGGCCCTACCTGGCAGCTATGGAGCCCGACTCCCTAGCCATGCTCCGGCCTCCGCCTCTTACCCTGACCGGCTGAGCGCCGAGAGCCAATACAGCCCATGGCAGGGCACCCAGGCACGCTAGCCCGCGCTCGGGACCCGGGCCATCGCCTAGCAGAGGGTCGGGCCGCGGTCACCACCAGGGAGGGGACAGCCTGTGAGAAGGGGAGGGGGTGGGAGCAGCGCGTCTGCTGCCGCTCCCGGGAGAGGGGAACAGGGCCGGTGACGTAAGCGCGGGGCCGTGCCCACCCAAAGCAGGCGGGGCAAGCCTACGTCACAGCCACTCAGTGACAGCCTGGGTCTCACAGCATCTCCAGTCCACTGCGGAGCCATACTGAGGACAGAAGCCGGTAGGCCATGCAGTCATTTTACATAGGACATTCCATTTATGGCTTCTACAAGGGCCTCAACCTCAAGAGCTCGGACCAATCTTGTAGGAGCAAAAGTACCCTACAGCACTCATCTCCCGCTTCGCTGTGTCTAGCTGATCTGGAGATCCCAACCCTCCAGAAATGCGATTCCCCAGATTCCCAAAATTTCCTGACAGGGAAAGAAACAAGTATCTATGACACAGTGGCTCAATCTGGTAAGAAAGATGCCCACCTATCCATACCCTTCCAACGGTGCAGATCAGTAAAGAGGCAATAAACTTAATTGAATTCATGTTTAATAATTACAGGCACCGTGCCCCCCCCCTTTCCCCTGCCCAGGCAGCAGCAGGGGTGGTGCAGGGGCTGGGGCATATGCCCCCAGCAGCGAGGACGGCAGTCCCAAGAGTGATTTCAGAAAATAAAAAAGGACCCTAGAGGCAGGTGGTAGTGCCCCTCCCACCGCAAAGACACACCAAATTTCAAGACTTTATATATATCTCTGTGCCCTGGGGGGAGGAGAGAGACACTTGGCAGCATCCTGGAGGGGGGCCCCAGGCAGCCCCAAGCCATCCTGCCTCATCAGCCACTTTATTAGCTCAAGACACATCGCACTACAGGCACCCACTGCCACTGCCGCCACTGCTGCCGCCGCCCCCCTGCAGTCCAGGCGGCTGGCTAGCTGGGCCATCCACGTGTCCATGGCTCCAAGTCCCCTGCCCCACCCGCCATCAGTTGTGATCAGACTCCTCGTCCTCAGCCTCACGAAGCCAATTGAAGAATGCTGTGACAGATTTAAGGGCCACACCCTTGCCCAGCTGCTCGGCAGGGTCCTTGCTGCTCTCCCAGCTGTAGAAGGCGTCTTCCTTCACCACATCCTCATCATATAGAGCATCAAAGAACATCCGAAGCAGGTCTGCAAGCCACAGGACATCAATTAGGTGACTAGCCAAAGCCTTAGCAGTCTATACCGGGAGATCCCTCCCAAAGAGACACTGCTAAATACAACCTTGATCTACCATCCTGGTATTCAGAGTGATTAGGCCTCTGACAGAATGCTAATCTCATGACAGAGACTACCGGCCCAAGAATGAGTTCCTTAGCCATTAGCAATCCTTAGAGACAGGCATGTAAACACAAATATTTGGGAGACTGAGGCAGATCAAGACAGTAAGCTCAAAGCCTACTCTGGCAGTTCAGCAAGACCGAAAGGGGGCAAAACTGAAGCCAGGTGTGGTGGCACACACCTTTAATCTCAGTGCTCAGGAGGAAGAGAAGGGCAGATCTGAGTTTGAGACTATCCTGGTCTGCAATAGATTTTTCTAGGCTAGCTAGTTCTACACAAGTGAGATCATGTCTAAAGAGAACAAAGGAAGGGAAGGTTTGGTGTGATGGTATATATGTCTTCAGTCCCAGCACTTGGCCAGCCTGGGTCTACAGATCCGGGGCTATACATAGAAACTTTGTCTCAAAAAATAAATAAATAAATAAATAAATAAATAAATAAATAAAGAGAGAGAGAGAGAGAGAGGAAAAATGTTAGGCCAGGTGCCCAGAACTGGAATCCCATTACTTGGAATATAGAGTGCAAGAGGATCAAGGTTAAGGCAAGCCTAAATTACCTAACTAGTTTGAGGCCAGCCCAGACTAAAGATTGCATTCCAAAGCCAAAACAAACAAACAAACAAATAGTTGGAAATTTGGCATCTGAGTTCAACACTAGGTCCAGCATGGAAGAGCCCACAGCGGATCGCCGACTGCTGCCTTCTCTTTCCCACACACTTGTACCCTCTCTGGCCTCTAGAGTGCGCTATACTCTGCCCAGTGGCATCATTTCTCTCACCATCTTATCTTCCTGGTGAATCCCCCAGGAACCTCCTCCGACCCTTGCTTGTCTTTAGCCATCACAGCTTTCCTCAGGTGCGTGTGTTACACAATGCACTTCCAGAACACCGTCCATCCCACTCCTCACCAACTCCATTAAGCACAGGACATCAAGCCCAGCTCCAAGGTGTAAGTTAGCTTACCAACTACGGGAAGTCCAGGCCAAGACATTCCTCTGGGTTTTCCTCATTCTCTACGGGTAGAGCTGATCCTTCACGTCCCACAGCTGTGCTCCAAAACCCACGCCCATTCTCTCAGAGAACCCTGTACAGCTGCTCACCTACTTTGCCCTACACATTTGCCACATTTGTGTTAAGTCCAATCTCACCACCAAACTACCTTTTAACTACCCCATGGCTAAAAATTTTTATTTTTCTGTCTCAGCCAACTATCTCAGTCCTTTCCAATTCAGAACTTTGGACCCTACCTACTCTATCAAACTCTGTAGCATGCTAGGAAGATCTCGGTGTTTTTAATGTTTAGACAGGCTCCTGTCACGCTGTAGCACCCAGCATTTTCAACCATTTTCCTATACCAAATTTTCTTTTTGCTCACACACCCCCGCCCTATCTGTGTTCTCCATTTTGCCAGGGTTCTTATTCTCTAGGCAATCCCATTCTAAGCAAGCTGTAAAATGCAAGTAAAGAGCTAACTGACAGTATTTTAAAGGTATTTAAGTACTGTTTTGATGTATGTAAGCCCTAGCTGTCTGGGTCAGAGACCCACTTCCCCATCTCCCAAGGCCACCATGACCAGCTGGGGTGGGGCATTCTGAACAGTCTAAGCAATCATCCCAGGCTGGCCTCACCCTTGCACCCTTATCCCATTCCGTGTAAGGCCCCTGTCAGCACATACCCGTCCTCAAGTATCTGCCCCCTCCCCCTACTTCCCCAGTCTCATGACTGCTGTACTTCCTTCAGTAGTTCTTTTCATGTCTTTATTCCAACTCAGGGCCTGCCTGCTCTCTATCTACAGGTAAGCAATTGGCACCCATCATCTCTTGGACCCATCTTCCAACACTCATGCTCTCAATGACTCTAGGGCAGCATAGAACTGTGCCCTATTGGCTCACTACAGTTATTTCAACATATAAGCATACCCATGTGCTGAATTTGTAAACTTCAGACATGGTCATAAGCCCCCATCTTCTAATGTGGGAAATGGAGATAAATCCCTAACAGCTATTAACAAGGTAGGAAAGCACTTCAGCCTTGTGTCAGACGGATGGGCACATGGGATCTGAAGATACTACTGTTTATCACCTCTGCATTGCAGTCATCTACTGGTCAAGCACAAAGCGGGCAGGCAATCAACCCTCCAGGCTTAGACTAACTCATTCCATTTGTAGGCAAGTGAGCAAGCAGAGGGTAGGGTAAGTAACAATCAAATCACCAGGGCATTTGCTCTTTCCCCTCCTCTCGGGGTGGGCACCTTCCATGGCCACCTTCCTCTATGTGAGAATCCCCCTGCCCCCTCACCCCGCAGCCTGGCTCTTACTGGCAGGCTGTTCTAAGGTCACTACGAGGGCCTGCAGAGCATAGAGTGCTTGTAGCTCCTTCTGCTCATCACACAGGTATTTCTGTAGCAGTCTTGCTCGCACTTTCAACACTTGAACGTCCACGCGGAGAGGAGTCTCAACTACAGGCGGAAACAACAATAGGATGGAATAATGAAGACTTCACCTGGCTTGCCCTCAAAAGTCAAGACCAAAACTCTTTTCCCCCATTAGATTGCCCGGCCCACCCTTGTCCCACCACCTCCCTGACTTACAGATAATTGCAGAATAACAGACAGTTGTCATGAGGGCTCGAACTAATGTATTAGATGCTATCTGCTGCTCATTCAGGTTGGCCTGTACAGAAAAACAAATGTCCACTTGTTACTCCCCAACCACCCACCTCAAAACCCAGCTCTCTACCCTTCCCCAGCATCCACGAGAAGCATACCTCTATCCAGTCAAACACACGCTGATTACTGCCACCGTCCTTCAGTAGCTTCTCTAGCTGCCTACGAAGCTCCTCAAAGGCAAGTGCCCTCTGGCCAGGAGCTTCAGATTCTTCTCCCAAGGTATATTCCACCTTCTATGAACAAACAACCCACAGAGAAGGTCAAAACTAGAATAAACGATGGGGAAAGACGAGACCAGCCAGCCCCTAGCCCCAAGTGCAGAATAACCCAACTCCAGCCTCAAACCTTCTCAGCCACAAATGAGCCGACATCTTGGCCTTCTGCTAGAAATTCCCTCCAGCTTAGCCCAGACTCTCGCCACAGCATCCCCACTTTTTTGGGACCCTGAAAAACAAAAGACCAATCAGCATCCTCAATACTTACCTCTACACATGGCCCTTGACTGTTCTTCAGCAGTCATGCCACACAGGCAACACCCTCCCACGCCTAGGTGAAATAAACATCACAAGTAACAGGGGCTCGCCAACCACCATAATGCTGTGACATTAGGATGGGAGGAAGCCTCTAGGAAAGTATCACTGAGCATTGTACAACTCTTAAGAAATCACTGGATCACAAAAGATCACAAAAAGGTAAGCAACCAAGTCTATATTTCTCATTCTAGTATATATAGTGGATACAATATATATACATCTGTATCTCACCTGTATTTCCTTTCCCAAACAGTTTCGTTTTATTAAAAAAATTTATTATTGTTTTTCAGATCTGGAGAGCTGGCTTGGCAGTTAAAAACATTTGTTTTGGTCCCAGCACCTACATGGTGGCTTCTCAACCACCCACAAGGCAGGTTCCAAGGATTCTGACATACTCTTCTGCACATATACACATGCAAACAAAACATTTATCTACACACAAAATAAAAAATAAATCTAAATAAGTAAAATTAGTATTAAAAAATCTAAAAATGTATTTTTGTTCCTCTTAACCATTGAGCTTTTTTATTTTCCCAACTAAATGAACATTTGCTTAAAAAATATAATTGTGGCCAGGCAGTGGTGGCGCACACCTTTAATCCCAGCACTCGGGTGGCAGAGGCAGGCAGATTTCTGAGTTTGAGGCCAGCCGGTCTACCAAGTGAGTTCCAGGACAGCCAGGTCTACACAGAGAACCCTGTCTCGAAAAACAAACAAACAAACAAACAAACAAATTGCCAGCCAGCAGTGGTACGCCATGACAGCTAGGGCTGCACTGAGAAACCCTATCTCAAAAAGAACAAAAAAGATATGCCCATTGGTTTCCTATGTTCAGATGTCTTAGCAGCAGTAATAGTACCCCCACACCTTCACAAATGTCACTTGAGTCCCTCTCAGTCTTGTCTCATCCCTCAGAGTTCTAGACACCCAAACTTCACACTCATATCCAACTTCTGACCACCCACCGGCACCACTCTCAACACACCTTTTTCAAGGCTTTACATTCCAGACACCAATTAACTTTCATAAATAGTAGCTGTAGTGCTCATCAAAGGTGGCCTTCTGTTGTAAACACTACCAAATATTCTCGAAACTCCACAGCCCTGAGATACTGTTTCCCTAATTCACATGTCACTCTAAGTGTTGAAGCTCCCATCTCTTCTTCCTTTGTTCTGGGCCAAGTTGGGAGTTCATACTGTTTAACTGCTGTAATCCCAGGAGCTTAGACTATAGTGAAATGTTCAAATAAACACCAGTCAAATGAATGAGCCATGGGTCTAGGGTCTTTCTTTGCCAATCTTCCTTCAGCACAGGAGGAACTCGTGACAGAAACTACCTATTATTTAACATTCTTCCTCTCTCAAGTATCAAAGTGGTCCTAGCATTACAAACACTCCAGGCCAACAAAGGACCAAGAGGCTCCATGCTCACCCAGGGCAGCCAAAGCCACATAAATAAAGGTCTCTGAATACATCAACCTTTGAAAAGTTCAACTCACCATGCTCTTGCATAGGAGACCCAGGATCTCCAGCAACAAAGAAGCAGCTTTGCCCATGGGTCTCAGAGGCTTCGTAATTTCCCTGTAAGAAAAATCATCAATCCTGATGGCCTCCAAAGCCCCTCAATATTACTCCATCCTTCTCCAAACCCAAGTATACAACTTGACTCACTCACTGCCCCCATTCTGTTTGTCTCTTTTGCATCCACAAAGGGAGGGAGGGCTTACCTGAAGAGCTCTCCCATGGGCACCCCATCTTCCTGGAGAATAGGTGTTATCAGTTCTGCCAGGTAAAGCCATACATGAGGGATATCAATTTCCATGTCCTCAGCCAATTCTAGTGTTTCATACAGCCTGAAAAGGGCATTTAGAGATGGGTTAGACTTACCCTGCTCCTAGGGAAATATAGCACAACTAAAAATCAATTGTGGAGGCCTCCCAGAAACATTTTCCAGACATGAGACAACTTCAAGCTAAAATCCAAGATTCCAGGCAGGAATCCCACAAAGGAGATTGAATTGGTGGGTCATGTGGATACAGAAGGCCCTCAGACACGGATCATAACATGGATCATACCCTTGATAGTACTGGGCAGTAGAGAGGTGCCCCGCGCAGAGCAGTTGGTGCAGCAGTCGCCCCATATGCTCACGAGCAATGGTACTACGCTCCAGCGTGGACTCGATGCCAAGCCGTACAAAGATGAAGAGCAAAGAGGGTGAAGCCAGCTCCTGAACACACTGCACTGCCTCCTGGGGAGGGCAAAGCATATGAGGAAAGCCATCACTGCTGGGCCTGCAGCCTGTATAAGCCATGCCAGTTGGCACGGCTCCCCTTCCCCACCCTTACTAGCAATCACTAGTCCCTAGTGCCGACCTTCATGTCATTGAGATGGAGATACTCCTCAATGATGGCCTTGGATTTCTTCTCCACCTCATCCACAGAGAGCACAGCCTTTGGAGGGCTCACTGGAGGTAGAGTGGCTTCCCGCTTCACTAACAGGGGAAGAACTTTTCAGTTACTCGTCTTAAAAGAATTCAGAGCCCTCCAAAAAAGTCCGGAATCAGCCAATAGCCTTCCCCCCATTCCTCGGCAAGTCTTCCCTTCCTTCTCACCAGGATCCCGACCACGATCCTCTGTGAGGCTAGCTGCCTTGCGGAGTCCCTCAAGCTGGGATGGCCGCTCTCTACTTCGCTCCTCCACTTCTTTGCTAAAACTTCGCTTGGTGGCAGGTGTTCTGGCACGATCAAGTCGGTCCCCACGGTCACCTCCCCGCTCACTCCGCTCTAGTCGGTCTCCCCGGTCCCCAGCTTTCTCACCTCGTTCCCGGCTTAAGCTACTCCTGGAAGATGAGACACATTGTTTCTTACTTGTACGCTGAAGCACTTTATGTGACTATCCAATATTCAGGGCAACTGCAGGGTCTCATTCTTGTCATCAAGGACATGTCCAGGTAGGTAATAAAGGCACGAGAAATCCCTATGCTCTGACAACTAAAACCCAATCGCAGTATTCCCTAACAGCAACCCCACCCCCAGAAATTCACCTCTGTACAACACGCCTGTTATCTGTGTTCTCTGTGGGTAATGTTTGTTGAAGAGCAGAATATCGGTTCAAGGTAGCTGGACGAGTAGCTTCCGATGCTTAGGAAGGAAGGGCAAAGAAAACGCCATCAATCCATTTCCACCTTCCAGGTGCTAGGGTTACAGAGCGCACCACCACACCTTTCCTATTGTAAGCATCCCCCTTATTGTTCAGGACTCTTGGTCACAATAATGACAATAAAGTAATTCACTCCTTGGCATCAATCACGTATATGACTCCTATATTCATTCCCTAATTACTTATTCTGTGTAGGAAAGACTAACTCAAGGAAGAATAGCAAGTACGCAGCTCCCTACAGTGGC
>JADRCH010000251.1:394855-414486 GCA_019843965.1 Rhynchomys soricoides | reverse complement strand
AGCTCAAGCCCTTAGCCAACACTGCCACACACAGCTACACTGGATGAAGGGCCCAAATGAAGGGTAAGGCAAGCTTTGACTACACAGTCAAGAGTGAGTACCCTACGGCTTTGCAATCCACAGCCCATGACTACTACTCACTCTGTTATTACAGTGTGAAAACAATTTAACATAGAGGAATAACCGCTGTATCAAGTAATTACCCATCCATAGACAGAATTCATAGTCTATATACTTTAAAAAAAACGATTATGAATGAATACACTGTTCTGTCTGCATGTAGGTCAGAAAAGGGCACCAGACCATGATCATTGCAGATGGTTATTAGCTACCATGTGGTTCTGAGAATTGAACTCAGGACTTCTGAAAAAGCTGCCAGTGCTCTTAACCTCTGAGCCCAAATTGTACATATTTTATATACTATAAAAAAGTCACACACACACCCTTTTTTCAATTACTTAAAATGTAAAAACCATTCTTGGCTTGATTTTGGTGTTCTTATCAGCTTACTAAGCTTTAGCATGTGACGCTTCCTCTCAGCTGTCACCACCCTAACTGCGGGGCTGTCCGTTCTCTTCACTCTCCAACTCACCTACTCCAGACCACAACCTTACCTTTGTGATCTTGGTGAGCCGTGAGGTGTCAATGGGGCGACTTCCTTTGCTGATGGGGACTGTATTCCAGCCACCATCATCCACAAGTGGAAGGCCACGGTCTGAGATGGGGGAGGGGGGGAGAGGGAGAGCATGTTGGAGTAAAAAGTTCTAACAACCCCTTCTTGGGCCACCCTCAGCCTCTCTTCCTCAGATCCTCAATCCCATCATGTGGTCTCAGTGGCCCAGACACGTGGCACTAACAGAAGTCATCAGTGGAAAGAATAGTACCATACCCTCTAGGAGCTTCACTGTCTCCTCCTTAGCCCTAGCCTCAAACTCACTGATAGGCGGGCCTGGAGGGCCACCCCGACGTTTGTCACTGCCCTTGGCCATGAGCTGCTGCACTTTGATATGTTCTCGGTGCTCTTCCATCTCAGCCTCCTTGTGAATTTGATCAATAGTCTTAGGACCCTGATCCCCTCGGCGCGGCACCCAATTACTCTTTGGAAACAAAATGGAAACAGTTATTGGGGGTTGGCAGGATCAGCCAAGGTAGTGTTAGGAACTGGAGTAGCGGATGATGTGGGGGTACACGACACATACCTGCCGCAGATCGAGTACATCTTGCAGCATGAAACGGATGCGAGATGAGGTCTTCTTTTCTTTAATGATTTTTTCCATCTGGTTGAAATACTGATCCATTCGAGGCTAGGCAGCAAAAGGATTGGGTCAATTTTGCCGTGCCCCCCACCCCCTTTCCTTTACCTCTGATACTGGCTAAGCACCCACACCCCTCAGCCTGTATCCTGTCAGCAAACAGGAGACCCATACGCCTTACTCAATCCCCACCACATCCCAGGATGCCTACCTTGGCTTTTGCAAAGTCCAGGTCTTTGCCTATAGTAGTGAGGAGGCGGCAGAGGCATTCCAGGGACTCCTCATCATGGTTCTTAAGTAGTTTGACCACACAGTCATGCATTATTGCTTCTGTTAACATCTTCAACTTGAATAACTCTCCAATAAACTTGATATTCCCTAAAGAGCGCCGCCGAGCTATGTCCCGGGCCTCTTCTAGCTCTTCTTTCAGGCGTCCCCGTTCTTCTGCCTGTCAACCATAAGACAAAGAAGATTATGTCAAAAAGATAATCAAGGAGCTGGAGAGGTGGCTCAGAGGTTAAGAGTTCTAGGCTGCTCTTCCAGAGGTCCTGAGTTCAATTCCCAGCAACCACATGGTGGCTCACACTCACAACCATCTGTATTGGTATCTGATGCCCTCTTCTGGTGTGCATAAAGGCAGAGTTCTCATACACATAAATATTTTTTTTTTTTAAAAAAAAAAAAAGATAAGCAGAGGGATCTTGGAGAGATAGACAGGTCAGTGGTTAAGAACAGTTCTGCTCTTGCAAAAGACCTAGATTCAGTTCTCAGTACCCACATGGTAGCTCAGAACCATCTTTAACTCCAGTTCCAGGGAATTCAGTGTCCCCCTCTGGTCTCCTCTGGCACCATAAGTGTACACTACACAAATATATACAGGATGGCCGAACACACAAAACTAAAGCTAAGAACAAAACCAAACAGCCAGCTGGCTGCAATCCCCTTCTCTTATCTAGAGAGCCAGATCACCCAGCACTCATGTCCTAAGGTAAAGAGAGTCCCCAAGATCCTTAATAATGTCCAGAGCTCTCAAGTCAAGCTCTAACTGGTAGTGGTGAGGGTGGGTGTGAGTACAGGGTGTGGCTGGCAATACATTCTCTCACCGTAGCAGCTTCATCCATCTCCTTTTGCTTTTTTTCAAAAACTTCATCATCATCTTTGTCTTTCTCAAATTCCTTCTGGCACCGATTTAACAATAGTTTTCGAAAATTCACAGTCACTGTTGGCTTTTCTGTAGTGGGCACTTTCAGCTGCAGGCCAAAGATCACATGAAGATCAGTCCAAGGCAGAGAAGACCTTTCAAGTCTCCCCGACCCAGAAAGCTGACGCTGAACTGCACGCTTAGCTACCATAACAGACAAGGGGGAACCAAGTAAAGCTGGACTCTAGGACCCCAGGAAGATGCAGGAAGCTAGACAGTAAGATTTAGAAAACTGGGCCAGTAAGATGGCTCAGAGGGTGAAGAAGCCTGCCACGCAAGCTTGGGAATCTGAGTTTAATCACCAGAATCTACATAAAGGTAAAAGAGAACTGACTCCACAAGTTATCCGATGCCCGCCAATTGTGCTAACTGTGGTAAACATGTAATTACATAGACATAGGCAAATAAAATGCTAAATAAATAAAAGCATGAAAAAAATATCTAGCAAATGGTAGAAACTAACCGCCATGAGACAGCGGCACATGTTGGCATAAGCCACAGAGAAGTTGGGCTCTGAAATGGCTTTCTCAAAGATGAGGTCAATAACTCCTTTGAGGCGTTCCTCAGTGTCAATGGCCAGTTGTGTCACCTGCTTCATCAGCTGCTGAAACATCTGAGGTGTCAGCTTATTCAGGATGGAGCGTACCCTGCGGAACAGGTCCTGTGGAGAAGAGAGGATACAGTATACAGGATCTAGTGAAGTACTCAAGAGAAACACAGGCTTCAGAGACAGGACAAAATGGTAGGGACTGAGTCTAGACAGTGTAGTAAAAATGGTGGTTAAAGACAGTGGACACAGTAAAGTGACTTACAAGACAACTCTAGAGGAGCAGGAATGGAGACTAAAGGCAAGAAGACTTGCTAGTACCTGGGTCTTGCTTCCATCAGCATCCTCTTCCCCTCGGTCCTTATCAGCTGCTGTCCGTTTGCTACTGGGTTTCCAAGCCTTCTCTGCTTTGTTTAGTTTTATGTCTTCAGTCATTATCACTGAGGAAATGATCTTTCGAGTTTCCTTTCGTGGGCCCTGCTGAGAGCGCCTGGGTCCCAGGCCAGCCTGCTAGACAAGGGATGAAGACAACTGAAGACAGAACAGCAAGTATAATATGTGACCCCATTACCACACAGCTCTGAGACAGATTTCTCCTCAAAGGATGAGACATGTAAGATTCCACCCCACTCGTTAACCATCTGCGCCTCAGCCAGCCCCACTCACCGGCCCTCGGGGCAGCTCCCCACCTGGCCCACCCCTTGGGGGCCCACGGTTGCTGAGGGCTGGTCGGCCAAGGTTGGCAAAGGATGGAGTGAAATCTGGACCACAGTTTATGCCAGGTAGTCTGGAGGGATCCAGTGGCCGAAGTGGTGTTTTATTGGCCTGCAAAGAAGATTCATGTCTTAGAGACAGGTTAGGATTAACTGTCTTCTCTTTGGTGACCTCAGGCAGTTCCAGGTCAAACCAACCTTCCTCAAAACACCAACCTTGTCCAGCACCACATCAGTGATATGGGGCAATCCTTCTGGCTTCTGCATACTGGCAAAGATGAACTGAAAGCCCAGCAGGAATTCCCTGTCATAACGCTTCTTCTCTTCAAGGTTTAGAGGCTTCCACTGATCTGCAAGATAGGATGCATCAGTCACATCCTGTGCCTGCAGTAGGACTCTCCACTTCTCATGAAGTAGGTAACTACTGCTCAGCCGCTCTCCCCTCCAACACACCTGACTTGTACTCATACTTCTGTTCCCCAGGCTGGATGTTCTCAGCATTGTGAATTTTGTCTTCCTTAGAATCCCAGGTTTCCTCTGCTTCGTCAGGCTGCGGGGGCACAGCACTGCCCTCAGACTCTGGGCTTGGGTTGCTGCCAGTGGGAGGCTGATTCTCTACCTCTGGTACTGCTGGGTCCACCTTCAATCATAGATGAACACCCAGGTTCAGTTGCATGATCACTGCCTCCAAACTATGCCGTCTCCCCTCAACTAATTCTTGCTTCCTTACCTCCTTAAAGGCATCTAGAAGGTCACCTACAGCCTCCTTCTTATTTAGCTCTTTAATTTTCCGTCTCCTCTTTGGCACAGACACTGCCACTAAAAGGAGAAAGAGAACAAGGTGTGAACAATTTAATAAGTATCCCCAACAGAGAAATAGGGGAGAGAGAGAGAGAGAGAAAGTGAAAACCGGCCATAACATTCCTCTACCCTTCACTCCCACTTTAAATGATAAACTCCTCTGTAGACCAGGCATCATGGCAGATTCCTATAATCCCTGAACTTGGGAGACAGAGATACAAGGATCAGGGCTACATAAGACCTTGTCTAAAAAAGGCTCTATTTCTTAGGGTCTAACAATAGGCCAAAATGGGGGCCCATTCTGTGGGGCTGTTCATAAAGAGATGGTGCATGGCCTTAATCCTGGCACTTGGGAGGCAGAAGCAGGCATCCAGACTACATCAAGATCCAAAACAAGTCTCAAAACAAAGCAAAACAGAAGAGGTGCCAAATGGGAGGTCAGTGAAGAGAGCATCTCCAGAATGAGCAACCATCAACCATCTAGCCACATCTCCTTACCCTGGGTAGCTGCTGCCACCTCTAAATTCTGAGACAATTGGGCTGGGACAGGAGTACTGTCAAGGGGGAGGTCCTCTCCTCCTTTCTCACTCTCAGCTTCTCCACCTTCTTCTTCTTCGTCATCTTCTATTTCTTCCTCCTGAGCAGGAGAAGTATCTGAAGAAGCCACAGGTGGAGTGGGAGAGAGAATGCTGGCCAGTGCCACTGACGAAACCTCTTTGGCCTGTTCCTCTGGCTCACTGACTGGGCTTAAATCCACAGCTGGTGGCGAGGGGGCTCCATTGAGCAGTTCCTCAGGTTGGGCAGTTGGAGCAATGGGCACAAGCGATTCAGAAGCACAAGCTGAAAGAGGGGGAGGAGCTGGCTCTGTGCTTGACTCCACCTCTGGTTCCAGATCCTCAGATGGGATCACGCCATTGGGCTCAAGAGTTTCAGCCCTGTGAGGCACCAGGGCTGTGGAAACCTGGAGAGGACTGGAAGAGAACTCAGATTCTGGAATGGGTTTGCTGAGTGTCACTTCTACTTCCAGTATGGGTTCGGCAAGAGTGGGTTCTGGAGAGAGGCAATATGGCTCCCCAGTTTCACAAGAGATGGGGGTCGAATCTTCTACAGACATTGGTATCATCCCCGTTGTCATAGTGTCCCCAGGAATAGAGAGGACTCCAAGATTAGACTCAGACCCCGGTTCCAAGATTGGGGGTGGTGATGGGGTTGGAGAAGGCGACGAAGGCTGAGATTCTGTGCCAGGGCTGTGCTCTGGGCCAGGCAGTCCTGGCCGCCCCCCAATGGCTGCTCCCTGTGACCGGTCATCTGCAGAAAGAATGAGTGCATGACAGCAAGTCCTTCACTACCCCTGTTCTTCCTCTTAGTGAAGCTTACTTCCAATTCAACACGACACATCCCAACCTTCTCCCACCCTGGCTGCTCTCCTCTCTCATCCAAAACAGTGCAACTTCAAACCCACCACAGGAACCCTAAGTTACTCTCCTCTGGTCCTCAGTTTGAACCACCCCACCTCCTTTAAGTGTAAATCCTCATACGCCCCTCTTCCCCATAAAAGCTGTGCCACTGCCTTCCTTACCTGGCCGGATAATGACAGCAACCTGAGGCGACTCCCCATTGGGTTGAGGCTCCAGACTGCCTCCCGTCTGCAGGACACAAAGTGTTATAAGTTTGCACTGAAGAGTTCCATACCCTTCTTTACTAGAGTCATTTCTACTTTAGCTCTGCCTAGAAATCCAGGAAAGCAGGGAAATAAACCCCTTAAGTGAAGGAAGATCAAGTGACTTGGGAATCTAGGGCAGAACAGCTGTCCAAACCAAGGTATCACTCAAAAATATGACAGTACCTGGGGAGGAGTCGGAGTGGAGGCAGTGCGGGCCCCAGACATGATCTCTTCTGTGATATCCTTCCCTCCTTGGTTTGGGTCTCGAATTCGGATCTGGGGAAAAAAAGCTACAGGATGAGTGGGAAGCAGAAAGAGCCCACCTCTCCACCCTGTCCCCCTCCTAACACTCTGGGCCAACCTCCCACCCCTACTGGGAAGCAGGTGGGTGGGTGCCAGAAACCCCATGAGTTCTACTGTCAACCCATCCGGCTGCTCTTGTAGTCGCTGCCCTAGCCCCCACCCCTAAGACTCTTGACCTCACAGAGCAGCCCTGTACATCACAATGCCCCTCCCTCCCTCACCTCTACCCACCAGCAATCCCTAAGTCAATAGCCAAACATCCTAGGGCTAAAGACCCCCATCAAGCATCCAGCTAGCTCACTTGTGGCTAGCCGGCCTGATCTCTAGGGGTAGGGCCCAGATGCAGTGGGTGGAGCCAGGGTGACTCAGCGGCTTCCCCAGCCCTGGCACCCTATTCTGGGCACCATGCCCAGGGCTTGAGGACTGAGCAGAGGCGTAGGCCTCCAGAGCTTCCAGGACTAAGGAGTTAGGAGCACAGAAAACAAACCATTTCCAAAGCTAACCACCAGCACCCCCAAAACAATCATGTGTCTTATGAACCTACTAAAGCCCAAGTCTCTTGGGAATTTCCCTGCTGCCCATTTTGTGAATTGTTTCTACACTACAATCCCCTTACAAGGAAGGGACCTTCTTCTCCACAGACCTTATTCTCTGCTTACGCTCAGAGGTCTGGGAAGTTTTGCTCCCACAGGCGCAACATCCCAGGTGAAACCAGACCATGACTGTCCCTTTCCAGGTGTCCCAGAGCCCCTAGCTGATACTTACAGTTTTCCGTTCCCTCTTAGGAGCAATCTGGGGTGGCTGGTTCATCAGAACCGGGGCAGGAGCCACACTAGCAGGAAACTGCTGCACACCTTGGGCTGGGTAATAGGCTCCAGCTTGGGGGAAGGACAGAAAGGACGGTTCGTGAGAGCTTCAAGACCCAGACATATACGAATGTGTGCGTTGAGCACCTCCCACTGCAGAGCCTCTCATCATATACAGCCGGCCCCTGCCCTGCCCTGCCCGCCTCCTTGGGGAATTAGGAGTCTGTCAAAGCAGGGGAACCAGTTTGAACTGCGTTTACAAGAATTCCACACACACACACACCCCTTGTAGGAAGGAACTTCTTCCCCTCTATACCAGCTACCAGGGATCTGTTCTACCCCACAAGGCACTCATATATCCCAACCCAGCAAAGCACATGCACACTCTCAACTTGAGACACAATCAGCTCTTTGGCAGGGAATGAACAGGGTTTTCCAAATTGTTCCACTGAAGCTGACTCAAATTCCTAACTCAGCCCTTTGCAAGGGGCAACTGTAACAAAAAGTAACATCCAGTCCAAGAGAAATAAAAATTAATTCCCTAAGCCGGGCAGTGGTGGTGCACACCTTTAATCCCAGCACTTGGGAGGCAGAGGCAGGTGGATTTCTGAGTTCGAGGCCAGCCTGGTCTACAGAGTGAGTTCCAGGACAGCCAGGGGCTACACAGGGAAACCCTGTCTCGAAAAACAAAAACAAAAACAAAAATCCCTAAAGCAATTGTTTCCAAAGTGGGGTTAATTTGTAACTCCTAATTCCTACTTGTTCCTTCTGAAGGTACCAATGGTGGTTCTATGTTTAATCACAGGTACACGCATGTACAACCACACATATATTGGAAGTACAGATCTTCCTGATGGGAATTTTTTTTTTTTTTAGATACTGCTGTAAGCTTAGTATGGTGACATACACTTATAATTCCAGCACAGAGGTGGGGGGGTGGGGGGTGGGGATCACTGCAAGTTTTAAGACTAGCCTGATTTACATGGCAAGTTTCAAGACAAGTTAGAACTACATAAGACTGTCTCTCAAAAAAAAAAAAAAAAAGTAAAATTCTTTGAACATAAATGAAAACTAGCTACAAAAATCACCGAAATCCACATTACTGTCTCCCAACTATGAAAAGAAACCCCACATAAAGTTCACTAACTTGGATTTCAAGTCAGAGTCTATATTTCTTTCAGTTTATTTTTTATTATGTGTCTGTGTGGAGATATGTATATGTGTGCAGGTATCCAGAGAGTCCAGAAGCGTTGGATTCACCAGGAGTTGAAAGTTACAGTTGTGAGCTGCCTGACATGGGTGCTGTTACAGAACTTGGCCTCTGCAAGAACAATTCACTCTTAGCCACTGAGCTGTACCACCAGCCATTTCTTTTTTAAATGATCAGCTTATTTATACATTAACGTGTACTTGGGTTGAGTGGAGGTAAGAAAATATCTAGTGGGAGTCAGTTCTGTCTTCTATCACCTGGGTCCCAGTGATCAAACTCATGTCATCGACTTTGGGGCAGGTGCTTTGATCCAGAGCCAGATTGAAGGCCCTGATCCTGTGTTTCTTTTTTTTTTTTTTCTATGTAGCTCTGGCTGTCCTGGAACTCACTATGTAGACCAGGTTGGCTTCAAACTTAAGAGATCTACCTGTCTCGGCCTCCTGAGTGCTAGATGGGATTAAAGGTGTGTGCACCTTTAATCCTGTGCTTCTTGAAGTAGGGAAGATTCCAACTCTCTTGGCAAAGGATCAAAGCTTCCTTTACCAACATAAGTTAAACATTAGGCACTAATCCCTATCATATATTAATCCTATCATTTTAAAAACCAAAGCATGTAGAAGAATGGCTTAGCAGTTAGAAACATTGAATACTTGAGATGTCCCCTAGGGCACACTCTCCCCACCTACTCTTTCCTCTACTTACCATAGGTCCCAAACTCGGTAGGGCTTGCACCTGGATAGAAGCCTGGGGCTCCTGGCTGCACAGGGTACTGCTGTGTTGGGACAACATACGTGGAACGCCCCTGATGGGGGTTGGGGAAGGAAAGAGGGAAAAGAAGATGAGAAATGCTACAAATACCACATATCAGATTATGAAGTAGGGTAAGCCAAGCCTGGGCAATGACCAGAAGTCATGACCCACCCCTGTAGAGTAATGAGTCTACAGAAGGCCAGGTAGGAAAGGTGAGGGATACGGCGCTAGGTAACCTGGCTTCCAGCCCCAGCCTCACCTGTCCAGGGATATAGTAGGCTCCTTGGGAGGCTGAGTAGGAGATCTGGGAAGGGATCATCATTACTTGGGATCCAGCAGGGTAGACATGGGGAGCTGGGCCAGGACGGGCAGGGGCTGCACTCTGCACTCGGGAGGCTGCACTGCTAGGGGGCTGGGCCCGGCTAGGGTAGAAGTGCTATTAGGAAGACGGAAAGCAGGTGGGGTCAAAATGGGAGAAATGAACAGCAAAATCAGCATTCCACAATGTCCATACAGTCTTAAGAGTACTGCAGGCTTCAGAGCATGGCAACCAAATCCTTCCCAAGACCCACGTGACCAACTGATGGCTGAGTGACCTCCTGTACTAACACTTGCCTTTAAACTTAGATGAAAACTTTGTATCCTGTACTGTCACTGCCATGCACACTCAGTCACCTCCAGACTATCCCTCCACAGAGGCCTCCTAACATCAAGATACATCATGCCTAAGTAAGGCCCTTCTGGGCAGCATATTCCCCAGCATGCACTATCCCATCTCAAGTACAGAGGCTAACTGCTACATGCATCAGTCTCCCAGTTCTGGGAATACTTGCTTGTCAACAGTTGACCTCTAACATGCAGTAATTGGGCTCAAAACGGCAAACAAGGCACCCACCCTGAACATCCCATCTGTGTCTGGCTATGGACTAGGGTGGGGGATGGGGTGACACCAAAGAGAAGCTCAGGGTTAGAAAGGGGTATTACCTGCAGAGACCTGAATCCTCCCTGAGAGCACATAGGGACAGGAAAGACGACAATTATCCCCAAGGTGATGGAGTGGGGTTAGGGGGAGTGAAGTGGGTAGGCAAAGAATCCTTCCACTTGGGAAGAACTTGGAGAACACAAAAAAATAAAAGCACAGCTGGAATGTTTATCTCATCACAGTTCAAAGAGAAAGGGGAGGAGAAGAGGAACAGGGTAATTGGTAACCGAGAGTAATAGGAAAGAGCTGGCAGCAGGGCCTACAGCACAGTCTCCAATGCTCAAAGGCACGAAGACCCCAGTAATGCCACTCTCAGTCTACAAACTTCACAAAGGGTCAGCCACCCTAAGTAACTAACAGCATGAAAGAACTCAGAGCAACTGTCAGGAAATCGGGGGACAAGTGTACAGCGTCCAGTTTCCACACTAGCCCCAAACCAGCAGCTCATTTTCCCAGTTCCCACCCAAAGCCCTACTCTAGCCACAGCCCCTCACCTGGCGGGGCTGAGAAGGCGTGTTCATTTGTGTCGCTTGAGGCGTACTAAACACCACCGGTGCAGTCTGCCCCGGGGGAAACGCTGGCTGAAGGGGAGAGACCAGAGTTCAGCAAGAGGGGAAGCCTGGGTGGGGCCTAAACCCAAGCTGGTGAAATAAGGGGAGCAGACCTGCACCAACAGCCTCAGCAGTCCACATGTTCCCTCCCTGTGACAGCCCCAGGGACAGCCAGGGGCCCTATCTCAATTTGGCAGCAGGCAGCTGCACTTTGCCCTGACACAGATGGGGTTGGGAAAACTTCGAGCTGCATGACCTCCACCCCACCGGAGTCCTGTTCATTTAGCCTTGATTACCTGTGGGAGTCCAGGGGACCTGGCGGGTGGGGGGCCTGTGGGCTGAGGAGCTTTGTTCATTTCATTTGGTGCCACATCAGGGTCCCCCCAGCACCTGTTGGAAAGAGCAGAGCTTGGAACGAGGAAAGAACCCAAGCTTATGACAAATGGGCTGGGGGAAAGGCTGTATCAAGAGCTAGGGCCAACATGGATTAAGGGAGGTGCCAAGTGAGTGCAGAAACAGAAAACATAGCCTGTGGACCCCCACTGCCACACAGAATCACCCTGACCCCACCCTTGCCTGCTCAAACAGCCCCCTCACTCACCCCCTCGGTTAAGGATAAGTCCACAGTGCGGCCTACAGGTTCTGGGCATCCGAAGGCCTGGGGTTGGGAGGTGAGGGGTATCAACCTGGCTCCACGGGGCCCAAGACCAACCAGACCGGAAATTCCAGGTCTCGCTGGCACCAGGCTCCCAGATCACAAATGAAGCCGGCTGCTCCGGCCGTGATATCCCCACCCCCCACCCGGGGACACCGGGTTCGGAGCCTGCCGCGGAGCACTCGCGCGGGGCCGGAGAGGCCTGAGGCCGCCCGGGAACACAAGCCAGGAAGGGCGCGAGTCCGGCCGCACCAGCCGGGCGGGCGGCGACCGCCGCGAAGCCGGCTCGGGGCAGGCGAGGGTCGGCCGCCGGGCGGGGCTGGGGGCTCCTCCCTGCCCGCCGCCGCCGCCTCCCAGCTCTGCGCAACGCGGCCAGTGCCAAAGAACAACGTGTCACTTCCCGGCGGCCGCCCGGGCCCCGCAGGGGGAGGGGGCGGCGGGTCTGCGCCGCGCAGCCTGCGCCGGGCCGCGGCCCAGGCCGGGCGGAGGTGGCTGTCTCGCCGCCACCCCAGCGCCCTCCCCGCCCGGACCCTGCTCCCCACCCCCACCCGGGCCCGGCCCGGCACACGTGGGCCGGGGATCGGCCTGGCGAGTAGGGCCTGGGCGCGGGCTCGGGGCTGGGGCGCCGGGGCGTCGGCGCAGGGTGGCGGGCCCCGGCCCGGATGGCGGCGGATGCGGGGGGAGGGGTGGGGGGCCGGGTCGGGCCCGGACATGGCGGCTTTACCTTCAGTCTCCTTCAGTCCGCGCGGCCGAGCCCCACGCAGCCGCACAGACGTAGTCCACAACCATTTCCGGCTCCCCGCACAGATCCCGCTCGGCGGCCACGGCTTCTCCGCAGGCGCAGCCAGCGCCCCACGTGACCGGCGCAGAGGGCGGAGCTGCGCTGGCGCTGGGGAAGCACATGGGATTTGCTCCGCCCATCACGTGACACCCACTGCCCGCCCCCGTGTCCCCTCCCGAACTTTGGAACTCCCAGGCCGACCCCCTCTGAGGCTCTGGCGGCTCTTTAGTTCATTCATACTTTGCGCTAGCATTTATTGAGCGCGTGAGTGCTAAGGGAAGTGCCGGCCTGGAGCTGAGAGTGCTGAATCTAAAAGGCAGTCCTGCCCTAGTAAATGGCACACTGCAAATTATGCAGCCTCTAAAAATGCTATAGATTTGATCTTTGATAGACCTATTAACAAAGGAAATTCAAGGTTGCACCGAAAGAACTGACGCAATCTAACTAAAGAAAGCAAATTTACATTCGCTGTTTAAAAAAATAAGTCGCAGCCGGGCAGTGGTGGCACACGCCTTTAATTCCAGCACTCGGGAGGCAGAGACAGGTGGATTTCTGAGTTCGAGGCCAGCCTGGTCTACAGAGTGAGTTCCAGGACAGCCAGGGCTACACAGAGAAACCCTGTCTCGAAACAAAACAAAACAAAACAAACAAACAAACAAACAAAACCCGAAAACTTTGGAATAATGGAAGAAGGAATCCCAAAGCCTAATGTCCGTGTACTGTCTGTGGTCCCCAGAATTCTGATGGGTAAGGCAGGGAATCAATTACCATCGGCTTTAAAGTAGGGAAATTTCACCAGGCACCAGGCGGTGGTGAATCACGCCTTTAATCTCAGCACTCTGGAAGCAGAGGCCGGGTAGACCTCTGTGAGTTCAAGGCCAGCCTGATCCACAAAGCAAGCTCCAGGACAGCCAGGATTACACACACGGAAACCCCATCTTGAGGATTTCTGAAATGGCTCAATGGTTAGAGCACAGGCTACTCTTTATTAGCTGTTCTTCAAGAGAAACCCTGTCTTGAAAAACCAAAAGACAAAACAATAAAAATTAAAATAAAATTAAAAAATACATGGTGTTTGAGAGCTGACACCTGAGCTAGGCTGGTTTCAAATGTCCCTTTTTTTAAAAAAAAAAAAAAAAAGAGAATTCACCACTAAACCAGTTTTGTTTTTTGTTTTTGTTTTTGTTTGTTTTTTAAGAATCAAAATCGAACTCTACGCTGTGGTTATGCACACTTTTAATCTCAGCATTCAAGAGGCAGGCAGATCTCTGAGTTCCAGGCCATCCTATCTACAAAATGAGTTGCAGGCTTGTCAGGAAAACATGGTGAGACACTGTCTCAAAGCAAACTGTACTCTATTGAACTGAGCATTAGTTAGGTAGCAGAGCCTTTCCCACTGGTCTTTCTCCCTCTCACATGCAACCTCCTGGCATGCAATATATCACAGAACTGGTGACCTAAGTGAGGGTGGCAAGAAAGTAAACTTCATCACTATGCTACCAAGAAAGCAAGACTATGGGGTGGGCAAACTCAAGCACAAGAATCCTCTGGACGGCTGGAGTCCTCAGTGGTCAAGTGCTTTCCCAGCATCTGGGAGACCTTGGGTTCAATATGCAGTACCAGAAAACAACCAATCAAACAAAATCACCCTAATCTGTAGCTGGCGAGACAGCTCAGTTAAAAACTGAGTCTGAGCCTGGCACACGATGGTACACACCTTTACTCCCAGCTCGTGGGAAGCACAGGCAGGCTCTTATGAGTTCAAGGACAGCCTGGTATACAAATACAAATCCAGAGTTCCAGGACATCCAGTGCTAATCAAAGAAACACTTTTTTAAAAAGAAAGAAAGGGGCTGGAGAGATGGCTCAGTGGTTAAGAGCACTGACTGCTCTTCCAGAGGTCCTGAGTTCAATTCCCAGCAACCACATGGTGGCCCACAACTATCTGTAATGGGATCCGATGCCCTCTTCTGGTCTGTCTGAAGACAGCTACAGCACACTCATATACATAAAATAAATCTTTTTAAGAAAGAAAGAAAGAAAGAAAGAAAGAAAGAAAGAGAAAAGAAAAGAAAGAGAGGAATGAATCTAAATTTGAATCTGCTCCCTAAGACTCACATTAAAAGCTGGTCAGGACTTGTAATTCCAGCACCAAGAAGGCTGAGAGAAGGCAAGACCCCTGGGGATTTGCAAATCAGACAATCTACCTGAATCAGGTGCACTGCATATTTATGAGAGATTTATCTCAAAAAGGAAGGTTGACAGCTGCCCAGGAAAACACCAACTGACCTCTGGCCTCTACATGCACACATATGCATGTACAACTCCCTAACACAAATATCTGTGGAAACACACACACACAGGGGAGGAGAGCATTAGGAGACTAAATTATCACTCTGAAGACCTGAGCAACAGTTTTGAAGAAACAAAAACAAAATATACACTTGTGGAATAACCAAAGTAAAACTGCAGAGTGTTTGTGACTCTTCTGTATTCAGTGAGTCCAGTCACATAGGGCTCCCTTCTCTGCTGGCTTTTTTCCTAAACAAACTAGTAAATAAAAATCAATTACTATGTACCTGATAACTCTCTCAGTTCATTAACCAGAAACTGCTCTTGAACTTCTTAAAATAAGGTACTACCTATAAAACCTTCCCATCCTAACACCCCCCGCATATTCCCAGAATGACCAGCATCGGTCCTTAATCAATGGGCCCCTCCCAACTTTACCCCAAATATGTTGGTGTTCACTGTGGTGGTTTTGAAATGGGAAGAGCTTCATAGGCTCATATATTGGAATACTTGGTCCCAGTTCCAGAAAAAACAAAGTCCTCTTCAGGACTTCAGGGGGCAGCAGATAAGTACATGGAACACGCACATACACACATACATACATACATACATACATACAGGCAAAACACTCACACAAGAACAATAAAATAAACATTTAACAAAATCAAGTCCTTCTGATCTTATGTAAAACCAAAAGCTAGGGTTGGTGACACGACTCAGTGTATAATGCTTACTCACGCAAACCCAGAGACCTGACTGAGGTCAAGCCCTGGAACCAACATGGTAGCAAATTTTAAAGCCCACCAAACTTTCTTCTCCCCTTCACTTCCCACTTCTGCTCTGGTTCTGGCTACATTTCCTATTCCTTATCAGCTGGCTGACACCCAGGGCTTCATCCTGACAGATGGTTACTTACCTACTCTTATCTAGCAGTCCTCAGGGAGAGCTCTTAGCAAAACTCTTTAAGACCTGACTTGAGCCTGAATTTTTGAGACAGGGTTTCTCTATGTTGCCCTGGCTGTCCTAGAATTCATTCTGAAGAGCACAATAGCCTTGAACTTAGAATTCATCTGCCTTCTCAGTGTTGCAATTAAAGGCATGAAGCAGCCCCACCCAGCCCGGAGCTGAATTTCTAGCTTAATTTTCTTCTCCGACTTTCCCTGGACTCCATATACTTAGCCAAGCAAAGTCAGGCATGGTTTCTGGAAACAAACAGCTTTTCCTTCCATTTGCTTCTGCGACTCCAAGTCACATCCTACCTTCTTTGCTTCTACATGTCCATCTTTCTCCTACTCACAGACTCCCCTGCCCAATCCAGGTACTTAAGCACTTTCTTTTTCTTTTTGGGGGAGGTATTATCGGGTACGGGTACTGAACCTAGGGCCTTGTGCATTCAAAGGCAAATACTCCGTTGAGCTATATCCTCAGTCCTCTTTTTTTTTCTTGGGGGGACGGGGAAGAGAGGGTTTCAGTACGTATATATAACCTTAGCTGTCCTAGGACTCATGTAGACAAAGCTCAACTTGAACTCAAGAAATCTGCTTGCTTCTGCCTCCCAGTGTTGGGATTAAAGGTGTGTGCCACCACCGGCTCTGTTTTTCGCTTTTGAGACAAGACCTCACTCTGTTGTACAGGGCGGTTTTAAACTCACTATGTAGCTCAGTGTGCCTTTGAATGCACAAGCCAGCAGTGAACCTTCATAGCAGACTCACAGATAGCTGAGGTTACAGGCCCATAGCACCTGACTCCAGCCTTAGGCCATCTCAGTGGTACCACGTACCTCTGTTCACATTCCAGCACAACACTGATGACAACACAAACAAAATTGTTTTCATGTGACTTTCTGTTGCATAATTCAGGGGATGGGGACAAGATTTCACCCTGTAGACCAAGCTCACTTTGAAACCTAAGAAATCCTTATACCTCAGTTCTCTGAGTGCTGGGATTACAGGTTTAAGACAACACACCTAGTTTATGCTTATTTATGGATTTACTTATTTATTTTTGGTTTTTCGAGACAGGGTTTCTCTGTGTAGCCCTGGTTGTCCTGAAACTCGCTCTGTAGACCAGGCTAGCCTCCGACTCAGAAATCTGCCTCCCTCTGCCTCCCAAGTGCTGGGATTAAAGGTGTGCGCCACTACTGCCTGGCTACTTATTTATTTTTAAAGATTTGTTTACTTATTAATGTATGTGAGTACACCATTGCTGTCTTCAGACACACCAGAAGAGGGCATCAGATCCCATTACAGATAGTTGTGAGCCACCATGTGGTTGCTGGGAATCAAACTCAGGACCTCTGGAAGAGCAGCCAGTGCTCTTAACCACTGAGTCATCTCTCCAGCCTGGTTTATGCTTATCTAAAACACTTTTAATTATATTTATTGTGTGTGTGTGGTGGGGTGGAGGGGGAATGCATGTGCATATGAGGGCCAGCAGACAACTGCTAATACTTGCTTCTCTTTCTATCACATAGGTCCAGATAATGTCAGGCTGAGGTCATCAGGTCTGGTTAAGTGGTTTTGCTTACTGAACTACCTTGCTGGCCCTGGTTTTTGTTTTCTTGAGACAAGATCTCTTATAGCTCAGACTGGTCTCAAACTCAGTATGTAGGCAAGAATGACTGCTTCTATGTACCACCTCACCCAATTTATGCAATGCTGGGGAATGGACCCAGGGCCCCATGCATGCAAGAAAAGCACTCTACAACTGGATACACTACTAGCCCCCACACCCCTTTTTTGAGACAAGGTCTCAGTATGCAAATATGCAACCAGGCTGGTATGGAAAGCAGAGGTCTGTTTCCGCCTCCCAGTGACCTAACTTATCTTACTGTTACTACATCTAGAAATCA
This sequence comes from Rhynchomys soricoides, assembly GCA_019843965.1. NCBI lineage: Eukaryota > Metazoa > Chordata > Mammalia > Rodentia > Muridae > Rhynchomys > Rhynchomys soricoides. Next base: position 397,127 of record JADRCH010000251.1, on the reverse strand, counting down.
AGTAAGGCACGTAATTAGATCACTATTAGACAATAACAGAGGCTCTTTCAGACAGCAGTTACACTGAAGGGGCACCAACAGGCTTACTGATACGTAAGGCTTGAACCTTTCACACATGGGGCCAAGTGAGAGCAAGGTGATGGTTGACCGAGGAGACCTAAAGTTGATGTCAACTAAGATTCTGAGTTACAGGGATGATGGGAGATGGCTCAGTGGTCAAAGTACTGGTTGCTCTTCCAGACGAGCTGGATCTGATTCCCTAAACCCACAGAGCACCTTATAACCTCTGTAAATCTAGCTCCAGGAGACCTGACAACCTCTGACCGCTACACACCCACATCACCCATACACAAAATTTAAAAAAAAAAAAAAAAAAAAAAATCAAGTGTTGTCGAGCACACCTTTAATCACAGTACTCAAGAGACACAATCTCTGTGAGTTTGAGCCTGGTCTATATAGGGAGTCCCAGGACAGGGCTATATAGAGATGCTACCCCAAAAACAAAACAACCCCCCCCCCAAAAAAAAACCCTACACATGCATACAAAGGAGGCTAAGTTTTAAATCCTAGAGACATATTACCATAGTGACTAAGGGCATGAGATATATTCCAGATCCCAGTCCTAGTCGCTACCTCTCATGTGACAATGAGCAAGTTATCAACCTCTCCCCAAATTATACTCACCTCTGAAATTGCAGCAGCCTCAGAAACACAAACAAGTTATTCTTCCAACATTTACAGCGTTTACTTATAATAGCGTACCAGACACTATTCAGAGGGTAATTCAAGGTTATGTGCTGGATAAACATTACCTATGATTATTTGGTAGGACCATGTGCTATTCCCACTGCTAGACATACACACATCTACAGGGTATCAGGCCCCAGAGTAGTGAACTTACACTTGGACTAGCCACACTCAGAAAGAGTGCTGTCCATCAGGAGCAATTACCTTCCCGGGAGTAGATTGTTCCTCATTCCTATCACTCTGAAGCCAAAGTCAAGCAGAGATACTAAGATGACCAGAGCTCTCAGGGAGCCTCCTAAGAGGAGCTCTCAGGACCCGTATCAAGTTAGAAAGGAGTGGAACTTCACGGTCTTGGGCATCCTTAGCCAAGGTCAGAAGATGGGATTGGAGGAGTACACAAAATCCTTTGAAATTTAGTTATAAGAGTTTAGGGGGGGGGAGGGGGAGACAGAGACAGAGAGAAAGAGAGAGAGAGAGAATGAATGAATTATGTGAGAGCTGGAGAGATGGCTCAGCGGTTAAGAGCACTGACTGCCCTTCCAGAGGTCCTGAGTTCAGTTCCCAGCAACCACGTGGTGGCTCACAACCATCTGTAATGGGATCCCATGCCCTCTTTCTGGTGTGTCTGAAGAGAGTGACAGTGTACTCACATTAAAGAAATCTTATTAAAAAAAAAGTGTATGTGCAAATATATAGAGATTAATGACCCAAAGATTCTTTAAAGCTGGATGTGTGGTGCATGGCCCTTAATCTCAACATTCTGAGGTGAAGGCAGAAGAATCAATTTCAAGGGCAGACTTAGATAGTAAAAGACCTTTAGTATCAGCAGGGCAGTGGTGGTGCATGACTTTAATCCCAGCACGTGGGAGCAGATCTGAGGCCAGACTGGTCTATAGAGCAAGTTCCAGGACAGCCAGGACTATAAAGAGAAACCCTGTCTCAAGAAACCAAACCAAACCAAACCAAACCAAAAACCTACCCACCAATCAATCAAAAAAAACTTTAATCTAAGCACTTGCATGCAGAGGCAGGCAATTCTCATTAGTTTGAGGCCAGCATTGTCTACACAAAGGAAAATGGGTCAGCAGATAAGAGCACTGGCTGCTCTTCCAGAGGACCAATTCCCAGCACCCATATGGCAGCTCACAGCTGTCTGTGACTTCAGTTCCAGGGCATCTGACACCCTCACACAGATATACGTACAGGCAAAACACCAATGCACATAAAATAAGAATAAATCATTTTAAAAAATCCATTAAATCTTTCAACTTCTTGTGGACTTTCGTGAGCTGTTTCTTCAGGCTCAGTGCTACTCTGAACAATGCTCTCTCACATCACATCCTCTCCTCTCTCCGGTCTAGCCCCAGACCAGGACACCAAGTAAACACACACAGAGAGACCTTGGGGATGAAGGTCTTTATTCAACAAAGTTATCTTACTCAGTAACAAACAATAGGAGGTAACAATCCCCCACATCTGGACAGTAGTACCCATCCCCGCAGCAGACAACACAGCCTGGGACAGT
>JADRCH010000251.1:381005-394845 GCA_019843965.1 Rhynchomys soricoides | reverse complement strand
GGACAGTAGTACCCATCCCCGCAGCAGACAACACAGCCTGGGACAGTAGTACCCATCCCCGCAGCAGACAACACAGCCTGGGACAGTAGTACCCATCCCCGCAGCAGACAACACAGCCTGCTAAAATCAGCTGCAGCCAGGGTCTCTAGTAGCCACTTTTTCAAAGATCATAGTTGGGGTTCTTCCGAAGAATAACAAAACCTTCCAGAATGGGGGTAACAGGAAGAAACTCCTCAGTGGCCAATTCTGCCCGTTCCCCATGGGCCAACAACACTGGAGTTGTATGAGTCTGAAACCCTGTGATTGTTTTTGGCTTCCCAGCCTGGCCCACCACATCCACTGCCTGTGGGATGAAAAAAAAAAAAAAAAAAAAACAAATAAAAGATTCCAGAAATGGGAGAGGCAACGTCTGCGATCCCCATCACTGCCCACAGCAGTTTGTGACTAGGACTGTATATACGGTGTCCAAGTTCTCCGGTATACCAAGCCCTCCTTTTCAAACTACCCAATACCTCACCTGACCCACACGGACAGAAACCGGCAATGGCCTCAACTCCTCGTCAAACGTAACCAGCATCCGAGGCTGCATGGCGGCCACCAGCCCATACAATACATAGTGAGATTTGCCTAGAATGACTAAGGGAAGAGAGTACAAACACAAGCTGTAGACAATGAGCCAAGCCTGGCCTGAACTTTGGGAATCTATGGAAGCCCTGACCACTAAACCACTGAGTCCCTGCTATACCCCACTACTAACCAAGATGCCTCTATCATTCTTTGCTCACATCCCCAAGACCTGAAATTCACCTTTCCTAGTCACGTAGGAGTAAATTCACCTTGAAATCTTGTAGGCCAGATCAAAAGGGTGAGAAATTAAGGTTCCATGAGCCCCGCCACCCTCCCCCCAAACCCAATGAACCTAGAAAAGTTAACTTGGGGATCTGATCCTAAACTGACATGGTGGTCCTGGTAGGGGCAAATCAAGGCACAATGTGCATCATATTCTGTTTCTGACAGGGACTCACTGTTTCGAACATCCAGGAAAGAAACAAGCACAGTGAGCAGTCCCGCCACAGCTACTTGACTCATGAGCTGCCGATCACTGTGGTAGGGGCAGAGGGTAAGTGTGCCCTTCCCCAAATGTGTCAGGCCCTGCAAAACAAAACAAAGAAACAAAAAACCAGAAGTGTTAATAAATGAGAAGTTATATCTGAGGAGACATGTTCCTTCTCAAGCAAACAAAAATCCCACAACAGTCACATCCTCTCTCCTAGGCCCTCCTACACCACCATAGATATTGCTGCTGCCACACCAGAAAAAGGAGTCACCTATTTTTTACCTGTGCCAAGCGCACCATGAAGAGGTTATTGGGGTCCTTGGCATGATATTGAGCTAACTGGCGCAACATTGCAGCCAGACGGGCATTATTGGTACCTAGAAATAGGAAACATTACAGAAGCTTAGAAAAAGAACCTTGAATCTTCTAGTCTGTTCAAGATCTTTTCCTAGTACTTACCACTGCCAACCATGCCCATAGCAAAGATGGAATTATAAGAAACTTCTGGATCAGCATCGTGAGAGAATTTGCTTAGAGTATCCAAGATGTTGAGTCGTGGATTTGAAACAGATATTAGCGCCAGTGCTAAAGGTACAGCCCGACGGAGGGTAGGCTCCCCATATCTCAGCTGGTGATAAAAAGAAACAAAAGAGCATGGGAAAAGAGACAGACACAAGCTCGGGCAGAACAGCTCACTGGGTGCGACTGCCTGGTGTATGAGCAGGAGGACATCTGCAGTCCTAGTGCTCCTCCTAGGAAACAGGAGTGGAGGTGGAGAAGGTCTGGGACCAGCTAGTCTGCTGTGCTCAGAAGAAATGTAATAGACTCTGCTGGTTTGAACAGAAATAGCCCCCATAAGACTTGGTTATTAGGGACTGGCATTATTTGAAAAGGATGCCAAGGTACGTCCTTGTTGAAGGAAGTGTGTCACTACGGGTGGGCTTTGGAGTTTCAGAAGCCAACCCAGGCCTACTATCTCTCTGCCTACTGCCTGCAGATCTGAATGTACAACTCTCAGCTGTCTAGCATAGTGGGCTCTCAACCTTTGGGTCTCAACCCTTTCTGGGAGTTAAACAACCTTTCATAGGGGTCTCCTAAGGCCATCAGAAAACATAATTCAGAACAATGGCAAAATTTTAATAATGAAGTAGCAATGAAAATCATTTTATAGTTGGGGGTCACCACAGTATGAGGAACTGTATGAAAGGGTCACAGCAGTAGGAAGATTGAGAACCACCGCTCTAGCACCATGTCTGCCTGCATGTTATCATGCTGGAATTTCCACCATGATGACAATGAACTGAACCTCTGAATTGTAAGCCAGCTCCAATGACATGTTTTCCTTCATAAGAGTTGCCATGGTCATGGTGTTTTTTCACAGCAATAGAATGTTGACTAAGACAGAGACCCTGTCTCAGAGAAGGTGCAAGGAGAAGACTGACACCTCTATGCATTTACACATAAGTATGTGTGGCAAATAAAAGCCACCAAAACCAGAATTAGCCAGGGCTAAGGTGTAGTGTGGAAGTGAATCACTTCCACATTTGCATGAGGCCCTAGGTTTAATCCCCAGCACCCACCGCCCCCATACTCTAGTCTACTCTGGGCTACTCACCAAGTGACCAAAAGTCCGCAATGCCATCTCTGCACCAATCTCTTCCCCCATAGCAATAAGTGCAATCCCCAGAACAGCTACTCCCTGCAATTCAAGAGGCACAATAACACAGTAAGCTCCAAGAACAAAAACCAAATCTTCCAAGGCTCGTCTAAGAAGAGCTTATCCTGCAAGGAACACTTTGTCCCTCACAGACAAAATTCGGTCCTGCTATTCTGACTTGTAGCAGTACCCAGAGGAGGAGCAGAGGCCAAATACAAAGCTCAGGTCTGTTCTGCCTCTCGTATCTACACGCTGTCTTTATCAGGGTGCCTGCTGCTGGCCCACACCTGATGTGCCCCCATGTCAGCAGGGGCTTCCTTCTTGTCCTTGTCCTTCTTGTCCTTCTTGTCTTTGTCTTCTTCCTTTTCCTTGGAGTCAAAGTGCTCACTACAGATGTGGAGGAGCTGCTGAACCTTCAGCACGTTCCCAGAGCCTGCAGTGATGCATTGAGAGCAAGCAAAGAAAATGAGAGGGCATCAAGAAAAAACTTACTTTGTAAATACAAGAAGCCTCAAAGACCTAAAGAGCAGAATGAAAGACAAAGAAGAAACAACCTGAGAAGAAAAGGACCAAGAGAGAAGTGGAGTTGCTGTTGAGTAAGGCACAGACCTGCATAGGCACATACATCCACCAGAGTGTTGGCAAAACTGCGGAATGGCTCTGACACAACCTCCAGGGCAGCCAGGATCGCCTCAATAGCTTCACCCTTCCCTACAGGAGATTAAAGGGTCAAAGGACACCGGCTTCTATCCAGCTCAGTCTGATACTTAAACCCTCCAATTGTATCCAATTCTGTCAGCCCTCTGATAAACATTTCCTCACCCAAGTGATTGAGGCCTAGGCCAAGAGGAAGCCAACGAGCATAGGTATCCTTGAGCTCAGTCTCAGATTTCTCCATGATGGTCTGAAGGATGGTGGAAGTGACATCTCCATTGCAAGACCCCACTGCTATCATCCCACAAGCTAGAGCTGTCACACCTGCTACCTAGAAATAAGAAAGTCAACATTAAACACAGTAACATTTTCCTTTCTTTGTTTGAGACAGGATCTCAGTAAGTAGTCTAGGTTAGCCTGGAAATTAGACATGTGCCCGCCTTTGCTTCTGCGTGCTGGATACAAAGTATGTGCCTCCATACCAACCCCAGTAAGGTATTAAATGATTACTTAGGCATCTTCATTCAAAAACCCAACTCTTCTGAGGCACTGTACCGTTAGTCTTCCTGATCTCTGTAAAATCAGTGAGTACTTACATATGTCAGGCACTGTGCTATTCCATTTGCATTCTCTCTCTCTCTCTCTCTTTTTTTTTTTTTTTTTTTTTGGTTTTTCGAGACAGGGTTTCTCTGTGTAGTCCTGGCTGTCCTGGAACTCACTCTGTAGACCAGGCTGGCCTCGAACTAAGAAATCCGCCTGCCTCTGCCTCCCGAGTGCTGGAATTAAAGGCGTGCGCCACCCCTGCCCGGCCTTGCATAATCTCTTAAAGTGGTATTACTTATTTAGCATGTGCATACACATAGCACACAGGTAAGGAAGGGTAGAGGACTGTTCTGCCAGCATGTAGTCGTCAGGCTTGATGGAACCTCAACAGCCCTAGCTTTGCATGCTCCTAAACAGTCCTTATAACTCCACAAAACAGGAGAGAAGTGAAGCCTAAACAGATTGAGTTACTTATTCAGTATCTTCTGCTAGTAAATGGAAATCCAAGATTTGAACTTGGGTGGTTTTATTCTAAAATCTCTGCTTTTGGCAATTATACAGTAGTTATCACTAAAATGACTCTGCATAAGCAAGAGAACTTAAAGTAAACTAATGGCTAACAGTCAGAATCATTGCTGTGGCTTCTATCTAGAATGGTTCCAAACCATGTGTAAGAGTGCCTGGATCTCTTACACATGTAAGATGGTGGAACCCTGGGAAGTGGTGGAAACGAAGGGGTGGGCCCATTAGGAAGCCTTTGAAAACATGAGGGGAGTTACCTTTAAGGAGAGAGTGGAAAAGATTTAAGGTGGGAAAGCAGGGAGGGGAATAGTGGCTCCTGCTCCTCCCCTCCCACTTCCTTGCTTGCTGCTAAGGTGGCGAGTCTGTGCTCCCACCAGGATGTGCTGCTTTGTTAGGTGTCAGCCCTCACTTCCATTGGGTTTTCTTCTTCCAGTCTAAGTGGCTGGACTGGGGTTTCAGAGGCTAGAACTCAGAGCAGTACAACACCAAGCTTCAAATTCCAGTCTGTCTCCCCAGCCCCTTTTCTTTGGTGGGGCTTGGGGAGGTGAGAGCAAAGGGATTATTCTGTAGCCTAAGCTGGAACTCATGGAAATCTTCCTGCCTCAGTCCCCCAAGCACTGAGATTACAGATGAGCCATCACACACAGCTTGAAATTGTACTTCTAGGAGATTTATTGAGGTGTCCCACAACCAACACACCACCCCTACCTTTTCCATTAGACATCAACAACTCACCTCCATGCTGGACTTGGAATCTCCCATTACAGGTAGCAGCAGTGTTAGAACATCTTCCCGATTAGAGCCAGCATAGGCCAAACCTAGCCTACAAAGTCAGGAGATAAAGTCCCCAACATACACTCAGGGACGCAGCAAGGAAGAACAAAAACAGAACTGGTCACTAACACATTCACCAGGAGACAGGTTACTCAATGGCACATGACAGTCTTTGGCAACATCTTCTCCAGAGTTTAAAAGACAGGCATTAACAAAAAGAGAAGCAGTCTCAGAAAAAATAAGAATTTAAAAAGAAATAAATAAGCAAACAGGGCAGTGGTGCCCACCTTTAATCCCAGCACTTGGGAGGCAGAGGCAGGTCAATCTCTGAGTTGTAGGCCAGCCTGGTCTACAGAGTGAGTTCCAGTACAGCTGGTGCTACACAGAGAAACCCTGTCTCAGAAAAAAACAAAATGAACAAAGAAAGAGGAGCAGCGGGAAGCCTTACCCAAGGATGGAGCCAAGCCTCATGGTGTTGCTGTTATGGAGGACATAGTCTGAAAGCAGCGCCAAGGCAGGGTCACACTCATTCCGGACCCCAGAGTTCACGATGCCACAAGCCAGGAGAGCGCCTGACTGCAAAGAGCAAGCACACTCTTAGGCTATCTGCCCTCTTAGCTACCAAGTACAAGATGAGCTTTGCTGTGGCACTGCACCTGAGCATGAGGCATGAGCTTTGCTGTGGCACTGCACCTGAGCATGCCTCATGTGGTCTGAATGAGAACGGCCCCCATAAGCCCCTGTACTTGAATTCTTGGTCCTACTTGGTAGAACTGTTCTGAGTAGGATTAGGAGGTACAGCCTTGTAGGAAGAGGTGTGTCACTGGGAGTGGGCGTTGAGGTTTCAAAAGCTAACACCAGGTCCAGTCTCTGTCGCTGCCTCCAGCTTGCAGATGTGAGCTCTCAGCTTCTGCTCCAGTACCATGCCTGCCTGCTGCCATGTTCCCCACCCACCATGATGGTCATGGACTACCCTCTAGAAGAGACTGTAACGAAGCCTTCAATTAACTAACTTCTGTTTAAGTTGCCTTGTCATGCATGGTGCCTCTTCACAGCAACAGAAAGTAACACCTCATTAATAAAAAGGAGGGGGGAAAAGTCTCCGATGAACAAGCTTTGCCCAGACTAACCTTGATGTAGTCCTCAGAGGAGTACAGATACTTGTCAATCTGGGTGAGGCCACCATCCACATCCCACAGCAGAATCATGCCAAGGGACGCAGCAGCACTTAACATCCCTACGACAAGGAAGACTATCATCTTTAGAAGGGTCCACCCCAAAGAAACATATAAACGGCTCCTCTGGAAACTGTACTGTGGATCCCTCTTAGGTAACATCTGACTGGATGACAAGTAAACAAACAAACAAACAACGAAAAAAGAAAACATTATACCATGGTCCTTGTTCTTGTAAAGCCATTTGTTGCCATCATCAGTCAGCAGTTTATCTTGACCGAAGGCAGCATTCACAAAGCCATTCACAAAAGAGGAGGCTAGGTTCATTCGAGCAGAATCCACTTGAGAGCCACTGCCACCAAACCCTGTACAAGGGAAGGAAAGGCAGTTTAGCATAGGAGAGTGTGGTAGAATCTCTGATTTTTTTTTTTTTTTAATTTGTTTGTTTTTAAGATAGGGTTTCTTTTTGTAGCCCTGGCTGTACTCGAACTTGATTTGTAGACCAGGCTGGCCTCAAACTTAAAGATCTACTCGCCTCTGTCTCTCCCAAGTGCTGGGAGAGGGGTGTGCCTTCACCACCCAGGTCAGTGTCTGGCTTTAAGTTAGACCCTTAGTCTATGTCCCCAACAGAGGCCTGGATAGAGTTCGTAAGAATTTCAAGCGGTTTAGAAATAGTTATTATCTAAGCTGCTATTTCCAATACAACTGAAACAATCACTAGTCCCTCCAATGTCCACACAAGCTACTCACTGTTATTCTCTAGGTGGGTTTTGTAGATGTCATCAGGCACCTTGGGCTCCATGATGTCCAGCTGAAGAGAAGCCAGAGGGTCACAACCGCTTCCCCAGTACTCCCCTAGCTGTCCCTTCTGCTCTCCCACTCAATAGCAACTTTAATCAGGGAGTCTATTGAAAGGTGTTAGTCAGGGAGGCAGAATGACAGAACTTCAACCAAAACCCTTCAGGGACAAGAAGAGACCCTCACCTCCCGAGCTAAGGCCAAGAAGTTGCTGTTGAGCTGGACATTGGACATGATTTCTGTGAGGTCTTCATATTCCTCTACATCTTCACTCAGCTCCAGGAACACTCCATGCCGACCCAGCATGAATGCCATCTGCTTCTGGACCACCCTGTGGAGGAAGTCGTTATCACACCTGCTCACTCTCAGCCACCACGGGACAGAAAAGCCTCCATGGTCTCATCAGAAACTGCTAAGTCTCCGGTTTTCACACAAAGCACATACACAGACTTATCTCTCCCCTTGCCAATTTCTCTACATACACATCCTTGCAGGAGGTGAAAATGTCTTCTACCAGTTCCATGTCATTGAGCATCAGTGCCAACCTCAAAGCTTCAGGGAAACGGCTAAACTTTCGGAACACGCCCAAGGCACAGCGCAGGAGGGCAGAGTTCTCAGGTTCTGGTACATAATTCACACAACTACAAAGTCAAAAGCAGTATAATTTCAGAAAGTGCAATTCATTTAACTTATTTAAATCCTTTCCTGAGTATACATACCGAATGCCTAATATGTGGAAGGCAATTTACTATGTTCTTGGATTACTAAGGAAACACAAAGTCTCTGCCTTCAAGAAGCAACCGTAAGATTCCCTGGGAGTCAAGGGATTGCAACCCTGCTCTCCTGTACTCACTTACCTGGTGAGATAGAGGCAGACCTTGGAGTACGCATTCTCATCAATGTCCTTCTCCAGCATATCTACCTGCTCAATTTCCATGAGCAGATCACAAGCCTCATGCTCTGCATTGTGAGCCATGTTGTAAGGGACGATTTCCTTTACCAAGGTAAGCAATGGTTCCCGCTGAGCCTTCTCTGCATCATCCAGCTCCTGCCACTCCTTAGCCACTTCTCCTGCCAGATGTCTATGGACAGACATGCTCATTAGGGAAGCAGGTCCCTGGGAGTCAAGGAATTCAGTGTCTGGGGAATTCAATACATTCAGTTTCCCAAACAAACAGAATAATGTCCTCAAGTCCCTTCTCACTTTCAAAAAGAAAAGATCTTACCTGACATACTCGTGACCCCATGATGCCAACTCTTCCTGGGAGCCTACCAACCGATACTTGAGGCACTCCCGCTCACCACTCATGGTCATGGCCAAAACGGAGATGATGTCAGCAGCAAAACACTGTAAGGAAAGCAGTGTGTGCCATTATAGAATCCAGATCACTGTCCGAAAAATTCACCAATAAAATTCATTACATACTTATTTCTACACTGAAAAGTCTCATGTGATTGAAGCCAAGCCTCACCAAAACCAACCAAACAAAAACCCCTATGTTGCTAATTCCCTGTGAAGCTAGCCTAACTCAAGAGTGACAAACAATGGGGGAATCAAAGAAAGACCCTCTGAGTTGTAATGACAGGGGATGGTGTGTCTCATTATGTCTCATCACCTAGTCTGGCCTCAACTTTCTAGACTTAAGAGGTCCCGAGTGGCTGGGATTACAAGTATTCACCATATCCAGCATAAATTTTAATTACATTAATAAACTACTAAAAGGTTTCCGTAACAAAAAGACATAATCTAGGGGCCTGGTTTTAATAATAATAATAGAAGCATAATCTAGGGGTCTGGAAAACTGACTCAACAGTTACAAAAACATGCTGCTCTTGCAGATGACCTGAGTTCAGCTCCCAGTACCCACATGGGGGTTCACAACAGCCTAACTCTAGGTCCAGGGAATATGTTCCCGGCCTCTGGCCTGCACAGACACTACATGAAGAGGATATGCATAGATAGAGGCAGGGAAGCAAGGCATTCGTCCACATAAATATAAAAATAAATCTTAACACTTTATTTAGATTTTATTTAATAAACAAATTTTACTTTTATTTATTATGTATTATTTACTTTATCTATAATGTAAATATTTTACTTAAACAACTATACATTAAGTGATCTAGAAAGATCACTGTAACTGCAGTATGATAGATAAATGATGTAGGAGTCAAGGACAAAAGCAAGCCAATTGGGAGGCTACTCAAAATCCACTACAAATTAACAACTTCTGGGTCACAGTTGTACCAACTGAAAAAATGTGACTGAACTGTGGGTTTTAGACATAAAAGGGATGAATGTATATGGGACAGAAGAGAGAATGGGGGCATTATATATATAAGCTTTAGAAAGCCAAGCATACTGGCTTATGCCTACAACCCCAGCACTCCAGAGGCTGAGGCAGGAGGAGAGCCATAAACTAAAGCTCAGAGTTTGAAGGCAGCTGGAGTGGTTGGAGAGACAGGTCAACACTTAAGAGGACTTCCTGAATGCTCATGAAGATCAGAGTTCAAATCCCAGCACCTATGAAGACGTAAGGCATCCCAAAGCCAACTATAAACACCAAGGGTCTTTAGGCATGCACAGGTGTGACACCTATGCATATGCACATGCATACAGTCATATGCATACACACAAGTGCACACAATATAAAAATTTTAAATTAAGTTAGAAACACATCATGCAAAGAAAATCTTAAGGTATAATGAAGCAAAATTTTTAAGGAGCTGAGAAGCATTTACAGGCTTCCCACTTAAGAGAATCATAGTCTCATTATGATGAACTTTCCAGCTAGGTGAGATCCGCTAGGCTTTCAGTGACTTACCATGGATCCTGGTTTTTAGTTTAAAAAGGAGTTATTCAACTGGACAGACCCCCGCTGTATTCTGAATTACCTTATTCTCCCCAGGGGCCATGTTCTCATAGATTTCCTTCAGTTTGCCATAGTGTGGACGCAGAAATTTGAGAGGCTTGGGTACTGATGTCATGGAAGTTGTAGACGAACGGATTTGTCTTCTCAGTTCCTCCAGAGCTGGTCGGTATAGAGATGTGTCCTTCTCCTGATAGGGGACATTAGTGCTCAGACCAAAAGGAATCACATTCCTCCACATCACAACCCACACATACTTAACCAATGCTTTGCTCAAAGATATAACTGGCTCCTATTCCATAATTCAACTCCTTAAATTACTTAAGATACATGACTCCATTTAAATATCCTTTGTAACTCATTTCCCTCAAATTATCATAATATCTAATGTGTGATATCTAATTGCTGTCTTAAAATAGAGTAAACAAATGGTAAACATCCAACTACACTCTCTCTCTGAAGTAACATCTTGACTCACCCCGAGTCGTTCCACGAGCATCTCCAGTTCATCTTGAAGCTGTTTGTCCTCCTCAGACTGGAGGGTTAGGGGAAGAAGCTCATCAAAAGAATGAACCCGAACCACATTCTCCTCCCACACACCCCGGGACAGGCGAAGAGTGTGAATGTCTATGGGCAGTGGGAGTGGGACAGGGAAGCAGCCTTGCTAGGAAGGCTGTCTACCTTCTGAACCAGGCAGGCTCTGCTTGGACGCCATTCTAAAAAATAGCCAATGGCCCGAGATGTGGTGGTGAGGGCCTCAGAGAGTGACAGTGTGTAATGGGGCGGGCAGGGCATAAAGACAAGGGTCGCTCCATTCTGAGTCTCCCCGGTGCGGTGGGCAGTACGGAGTCGGGCCCGAGGCCTTCAAGCCGGCAGTGACTCAGCCCAAGGCCTCTTCCTCGGGCTCCCCAGGATGCGCCTCACCAGCTCCTGCTCTTTGTCTTTTTCCCCGGCATCCCGCCGCTCTTTGCAGCTCGACTTCTCGTCCGCGCCGCTGGGGGCTGTCGCTGAGGGTTGTTGGGACTGCACGGGTGTCTTGTCTCTTCCACCCTCCTCCATCTCTGCCACTACTGCCGGCCTGCTGCGCGCGCACCTGCTTGCACCGCCCCTTTTCCCAGGTTGCCACGCGCGTCGTCCTCCAGACCGGAAACGCCCGGCGGATACTGAGTCCCGCTCTCTGAGGCAGGCAGGGAATTACTGTTCCGGCATCTAGCCAGAGCGAGTAGTGTAGGGTTAGGGTTTCTCTGCGCGTTCAAGCGTGGTCTGACTGCGAAGATGCCTAACTCTCCGATCCCGTAGCTTCACCACAGCTGGATGCAAGGTACGACGAGAAGGTCATCCTGAAGACAGAACGTCCATACATTTTCATGCTTGTAGGAGATTTCTATCTGCTCAAAACTCTTAAAGTGCGATTATGTCTAGCCTCACTACCACTGTGGAATAGTAACCGCAAAACATTTCCCCCACGTGAAGATAAGTGATACTACCTGAAGTTGATTATTAGCCCGGGCTAGCCTCGAACTTACTTTTTAGCAAAGAATAATTTTAACCTAAAAGTCCTGCTTCCGCCTGGGCAGTTCTGGGATTACAGACATGAGCTGCTGCTGCTGCTGCTCGTTATTAAAACCTATCGCTTTTGCATGCAGATCTTGGATTCTAGGCATAACTATCCATTTCCACTGTCAGTGACTTCTTCAACCTTTGGAGAGAGATTGGACAGCCCATAGCTGCTCTGCCTGTTCTGTCTTCAGGATAGCCATACATTTTCATGCTTGCGTTAGTCCTCTGTAGGAGATTTTTACCAGTGTCTGTTTCTATGACCTCTATCACAGATATCACAATACATACATACATACATCAGGTACATATTATATGTATAGTATATAAATATGTATATAAATCAACAGTCACATACCAATCAGTATGTTGGGGATGAACTGGAAATTGTGCCCTACAACGGTTTATCAAAAGTCTGATGAGTCCAAATGAAGAGGATATGAAAAGTTGTTGGAATATATTTCAAGTTATTTTGTAGGTGTACATTGTTTTGAAATAAAAACTTGGAAAGATGGAAGGAACTCAAACTTCAGAAACATATGACATTAGAAACAAATTCTGCCATATACCAGCTGTGTGGTTTCGGTAAGCTACCTAAACTCAGCCTGTTTTCTGCCTATGTAAAGTACAAAAAGGTTCTCTTGTAAGAATGCTTAAAGAATGAAATGAGTAGATATGTAAAGGTACCTAAGCCAGGCATCGTGGCCCATACTTTCAATCCCAACATTTGGAATTAAATTAGGCATTCAAGGCTAGCGTGGTCTACATAGTGAGTTCTAAGCCAGCCAGGAACTACACAATGAGACCCTGTTGAAATTTTTAATAGTGTCTAACTTTTTACACCATTTGGAGTGATAATGCTCCCCTCAAGAGCCAACGACTAACAGTTGGTCAGGGGAGTTCAAGAGACCCCTAAAACAATATATGCTATTGTTGTTGCCCTTGGTTGTCTACCAACACTTGAAGGTAAGGCTTTATTACTGAGAACACCAAACATTTCGCTTGGAGGAATTGAGTAGAACTAACTTGGATGCCCCCTCCCTGAGGACTAGCTCTTGTAATGTCTTAAGGTGCTCTGCCAAGCTGCCAAGGAGAAGAGCAGTCAATAGTCCTACCCAGCTGTAAAGCTTATAAACCAGGATGACCAGCTCAGTGTCAAGGGTGCAAACAGTGGCACTTTTCTTCTGAGAGTAACCAACAACCACCTAACTGGACTTGAGTCCTGCTCAGTAGGAGGGAATTCACACTAAGTACAGTAAATCTAGCCAACTAGGATTGCCATTAAAGCTACATAGTGAGAATGGGTCAGGTGCTTTTTTTTTTTTTAATGTGATATTTTCCTAAAAGCCAGTGTTTGGGGGAAATTTTTACTGTTAACTTTAGAAAGGACAGCAGATAATACATTCACTCTTTTATGACTGATACCCAGGTAGGGATTATATTATGTCCCTACCATTTATAATCTGATCATCCTACACATTTCTGAATATTCTCCAAGTTGGTATTCCATCTTAAGGACTGCCCTTCCGTTTTCAGGTGGCAAATTCTAGCATCCTTTGAGCTCCAGTTCAGTCTCACCTTCTAGGATACTTTTCTTTCTTGCCTCTCGGGCTATGTATTTCTTCCTGAGCTCATGCTATACTTGGCATGTATCTCCCCCACCTTGTACTGTAAGCTCCTGGAGGTCAAGGAACTGTATTTGATTATCCTTTGTGCCCCTAGCACCCAGTTAGTGCCTGGTTTGAGGCAGGCCTTAACAAATACATAACAAATGATTGAATGTCTTTGCATTGATCCTTAGGTCATCTTTGTACATAATAAGACTTTGGGATTTCTCTCTGGAGACCAGAGCTATAAATTAGAAAACTGTTGGGATTCTTCACTGTTGAACCATGATAGGCCCTTTGAAAGTGTGCTTATTTTTATGACGTATTCTCTTCTAGCCTGATATTTCTAGAGTTTTACGAAGGGTAAGATCATGTTTCTTGGCAGACTTCCTTACTTTGGATGGGAATAAATCACCCAATGGGGTAGCACAGTATTGTTCATTTTCTCTTCTGCCTCTCCACAACGGAATATATAACACAAGTTGTTCATCAGCTTGACAGGGCTGTTAAGGGTGAAGGTGACATATACCTAAGGTCCACCTTGCCTTATTTTGAGTACCAAGCCCCTGTGTAGTGCTTCACAAAGAGGCTCTACCTGCTTCAACTGTGGTTCACTGTGGATAAGT
>JADRCH010000251.1:358238-380995 GCA_019843965.1 Rhynchomys soricoides | reverse complement strand
CTGGTTGTATGGGTGTCTCCGGCAGCTATCTGGTTGTATGGGTGTCTGGCCTGGGAGACCTGTGCTGCATGGAAAAACACCTGTTGCTGGTAGTGGACCCAGTCAGCATGATGAATCTGACTGGCAGACAGATGTCTGCATTTGACTTAGGAGGTTAACTGTTGGTGATTAAGAGCCCCTGAGTCCCAAACATGTCTTTGGTGTAGTCTGTCTTGTCTACTATTGAAGGTCCTGGAATCATTTCCCATATTCTCCATAAAACAGAAGATGGTGGCATTGTGGGCGCTTAAGATTTTTCTTTCTGTGAGACAGGGTCTCATATATTCAAGTTGGCCTCAAGTTTTTATCTGGAACTGAGGATGATCTTGATCATTCTGTGTCCACTTCATGCCCTGTTATTATTCAAATGAATGCAAATCAGGGTAGACATCTTTGTGGAGTCAGCTCTCTTCTTCCACCCCTATGTGGGTTCTGGAGCTCACACTCAGGTTAACCATTGGACCAGCTCACTGGCCCAAATTAGGGGTTTTGTCTCACTATGTGGCCATGGAATCACAAAGAACCATGAGCTTTGGCCCCCTCCCAAGTGCTGGGATTACAGGTATGTGATACCACTCTTGGCCTGATCCAGGTCTAAAGATGGTCCCCGAGATCAGGCATCAGGAAGGCAGAACTTTATAAAGCCAAGCATCTCACATGGTCAGTACACTCTAACATTACAAATCTTACCCACTGTTCAACCGCCAAGCTCTACACATTAATTAGTATCTCTTTGAGTTCTGGAATTTGCAGAGCCCATAAATTCATTTTCTCCCAGTATGTGGATGAACCTAGGACCTCATTCATGCTAGTCAGGCAGTCTATCATTAAGCTACAGCCTTAGCCTTTTAGATTATTTTAAGACAGGGTTTCACTAAGTTATTGAAATTGGTCTCTGACATATGATCCTCCTGCCTCTGCCTCCTGAATTCGTGGGATTAAAGGCCTGTATCATTATACCTGGGTTGAATTTCCTTTTCGAAGTATTGAAGCTGAATGGTCTCAGAAACTATCTTACCCAGCTCACTTCTTTTACAGACTTCTGAGGAACCAAGACCTGAAGAGGGGACACGAAGCCTTGCCTTGTGTCATACGTTAGTGGACGACAGAAGCTAGCATACAACCAGTTCTCCAGACACCAAAGCTCTCCTCTCGCCAATTCACTCTGCATCTTCCCTGTGCTTGGGCTTAGAAGTTCAGACCTGGCAGTGTTGCTCAGTGGTTCAAGACATCTTGTTTCCTTTGTTTGTAACTGCCTTCTCTTGGTAAGCTGCTAGCACTTCCAGATAACATGACATGGCCCCAGATAGGGACAGTCTGGTCCACTGAAAAACTGGGGCAAGACACAAGTTATAGGCATATATAAGGGACCAGAGGTACCGGAAGCATCAGAAACAATTATAACAAGCCCTCACCTGTTCCTGCAAACCTGACAAACTCACTCCTACTCTCGCCCCCAGGGGCATCCATGTGATTGGAATCTTCCCACTGTTTTGCTGTCCTTCCTATTTTATAGGTGAAGAAACTGAGGCTTGGTGGGGGTGGGGGGGTGTTATAATCATCAGAGCCTCAGGTTCAAACCAGATTTCTTTGACTGTAGTAAAGTGGCTAGGGCTACATCATGGGAGCAGAGCACTGTTAGTACACTGAGCATGTAGAGACTGGATGAGCGTGTAGGGTTAAAAGTCAGTTAGCTGAAGGCTGGAGAGAGAGCTCAGTGGTTAAGAGCAGTGGCTGCTCTACCAAAAAACCTGGGTTCAATTCCCAGCACCCACATAGAAGCTCACAACTGTCTATAATTCCAGTACCAGGGGATCTGACACCCCTACACAAACATAGATGCAGGCAAAACACCAATGCACAATATATCTTTCAAATCAAAAGTAAATCTAAAGAACAATAAAAGTTGGATGTGATGGTGCACTCCCAGCCGTTTGGAGGCAGAGATAAGTAGATCTTTGAGTTCAAAGCTAGCCTAATCTACACAGTGAGTTCCAAGCCACCAGGACTATTTAGTGAGGCCGGGTCTCAAACAAACAAACAAACAAATGCACAAACAAACAAACCCAAGCTGGCCTTACCCACTTACTCCCCAGGTTCAGTGACACCCTGGCCACAGATGCAGTGGACAGCTGTAAACCCTTCCAGCTGTGAAGAATGTACTAGGACCAGACAGACCCAACTGTGCTCCTCTCTCCTCCTTTGTCTCCTTGGGCTTCAGCCCCCTGTGTCTTCGAGTGAGTCAGTATGTGAAGGATTACTAGTGTATTGGAGCTGCTCAAATTTTGGTGGGATGAGAGGCTGAGTAAGGAAAAAGAGACAGGCTGGCTGATATAGATCTATTTATTAGAACGGGTCCTATAAAGGCAAGACCACACCCACCCCACCCTCTTCCCTGCAAAAATAAACTCTTTCCTTTTCTCTTACTAGATCTGCTTTTCTGTTTGGCCCTGGACAATCAGTCACCCCTAAGACTCATGCCTTGAGACATAGGGAACCAGCACCCACTGTACATACATAATTCTCCTCTCACCCGAGAGTCCCCTTGGCCTTCCACTTGACTTCAGTTGGTCTGTCCTGGAGGGGAGCAGCAGTACTAGGAGGAGCATAAGGAACATGGGGGGGGTAGCCTGAGAGTGGGGGGGAGGGTAGCCTGAGAGGGGGAGGGGTAGCCTGAGAGTGGCTGAAGGGAGCTGAGCTCATCTCACAGAGCACTGAGTATGCCCCCAGGGAGAGATGGACACGCCCCAGGCATATTCTCTTGACCCACAAACTGAGTAAGCTTAGAGTCCAAGATGATAGACTCATCTCTGTGGGAACTGACACTTCTGCTTAGACTCCCTCCAGGGTGACACATGAAAAGATGTCACAGTGAATGGTGGAATCTCTGCTAGAGGCGCAGGCACCCCTAAAGCAGAGGCACAATGTGGTGGTGGTGATGGAGGGGTTGTCTAGATTCATCTCATTTGTGGTGTGGAGAGACAACCATACCAGCTGATTTTCACTTTCTCCTAACTTGGAAGCCCCAGTCTCTGGCCACAGTTGCCCGTTTCTTTCCCCACCCAAGTCTACCACACCTCACATAGCTGCCCTGGGTTCATGGGGGAGCCGACAGGGCAGCCGAAGTGCCGAAGAAAGTCTCGGGAGTTGGAGAGAGTGCCCAGCACTCGGAAACGGGCAGGGCTGTGGGGGTCGGTCACCAGCCCCTCGTGAGAGCTCTCTGGTGTGCGGACCGAGCACCACACCTGCGGGCCAGGACAGACATGGGGACATATGGTGTCTAGTGTGGAGTTGAGCTAGGCCATAGCTTCAGCTACAGCAGAGCCATCTTGGTCAGGAACCACCATTGCCCAGCTGGTGAGTTTAGGAGTTGTCAAGGCCACTTTAGGAGGCTTGGCCAGCTCCAAGGGAGGGGAACATGCTTCCTCAGACCCTTGAATCCTTCAAAGAGCACCTGGACACTGGGTAACCCAGCATGGGCAAGGCTGTGGGGAAAGGCTGAGCCCTTTAAGACTGCTTGCTGTGGTGTAAAGTACTTGAAGAGGCCCTGCCTGGGCTAACACTGCTATTTATTCCTGGGTAACCCTTAACAAGCCATTGTGCATTCCCAAGCTACAGCTTCCCCCCCTCCCCCGCCCCCATTTCTCCGCAGTAACAGGAAGGAATCAATGCTTCTTTCCATACATTCCACTTAAGCCAGCAGCCCTTCCCTTTCAAGTAAAAGCCTATAGAAAATTCCTCTCTCCTCAACTCTACCCTTGTGGGCACTGGACAGCACACTTTCTCTCAGTACACTTCCCTGAACCTTTCCTTCACAGCCCCAACTTCTGCTAAAGGCATCCTTCCTTTGGAGGGAGTGAAGAGGTGACAGACCTAGTTCTCCCAAGGGGCCATACCTGAGCAAATCCCAGGAAGAAGAGCTGATGATTGGTGAGCCCCACAGCAGGCAGCGGCTGCTCCTCCCCATGCTTCCTCAGCCATGCTTTGTAAGCCTGGGGGAATAACAAGTAGCAAGTCCACCAGCCCATGTCCCCAAGGACCCTTCTACACAATCTGAGGGAACCTCGGCCACTCACGTTGTAAGCAGCCTTAAGGCCCCCATTGTCGGCAATGTTTTCCCCCAGGGTCTGGAGTCCGTTAAGCCTCTCTCCATTGACCTGGTAGTGGCCATACTGCTCTTCCATACAGGCTGTGTGATTCTGGAAAGCAGTCAGTGACTCATTCTGCCACCAAGGACGCAGATTCCCTTCTTTGTCATACTCACGCCCTGAGAAGAAACGCCTCTTTGCAACCAGCCCACAGGGGAACAATGCCCCAAGCAACCCTAGCCCAAAGACACCAGAATCCCTAAGACTTGCTCCCAATACCCCATAACCTGTAGTGGTCACTGAAAAATCTAGAATGGGCCCCTTACCTTGGTCATCAAAGGCATGTGTCAACTCATGGCCCATCACCACACCAATGCCACCAAAGTTCAAGGCTCTGGTGGACGAGGAATGCCGAGTAAGGGCACGGCAGGGACATTTCCTGATTCCCCTCCAGCCCATCTCCCAGTTCACCTACATGGCCCAGAAGCCAGACCCTCCTGCCTCAGACATACTTTGGGTGGTTGTGAGCATAGAAGGGGGCCTGCAAGATGCCAGCAGGGAAGACGATTTCATTCTTGGTTGGAAGATAGTAAGCATTCACAGTTTGAGGTGTCATGCTCCACCTGGACGAGGAAGATGAAGGCTGAGGCTCCTCATTCTCCTTATGCTCCCCAGCCTGACAGCCCAGGCCTACTCTGCCTGTCTCCTGCAAGGGCCTTGAACCACTCCTCATCCCATCCCCCAAAGCCCTGGTCTACCTCTCTGGCTGCCCCATGTCTGCCCGCTCATTCTCACTGGTCTCGGCTGGGAGGTTTGCGGAGCTGGTCAGCCATCACCTTAGCTGAGAAGTTGTACAGATTCAACATGTTTTGGAAAAAAGAATCTTCAGAGACTTCATACTATGGGAATAGTGGAAGAGAGAAAGCAAGTGAGAACATGCTGGAGAAGGCAAGAATCCCAGCAGGACCTTTCCAAGCAAGCCTCAGTCTCCCCCACTGTAAGATGGATGCAAACAGCCAATTAACAGTATTTTAAAGGCACCTATGTTTCAAGGACTGTTTTGCTGTTGCTTTTGTTTTATTTTGAGACAGAGTCTCACTCTGCATCCCTGGTTGGCCTGGAACTTACTATGTAGACAAGGCCTTGAATTCAGAATTCTGCTTCTTGAGTGCTGGGATTAAAATCATGAGCCACCATATTCAGATTTAAAAAAACAAAACAAAAACAAAAACAAACAAACAACCCCCCCCAAAACCCCATTCATTCTTTTGTTCTTACAATCCTGTACGGTGAGTCTGTTTTATTTGTTCTTTTTTGTTTTCTAAGACTTTTTTGTGTGTTCCTGCTGTCCCAGAACTTCCTCTGTAGACCAGGCTGACCATAAAATCAAAGATCCACCTGCCTCTACTTCCCAAGTGCTGAGTTTAAGGGTGTGCACCACCACAGCCCAGCAAGGTGAGTACTACTAAAGTCCCATTTTACAGATGAAACTGAGGCCTTGGAAAGATGTCCTGTCCAAGATTACACAGAAGTAGGAACATGGTCAACCCAGACTGCACTCCAAATCCTTACCCTCATTAATGCTATATTTTATTGCCAATTGGTCCATATCTGGCATAGAACCCATACTTAAGCAACTAAATTACTTGTATCTGCCCTCTCCCCTCAGTGCTTAAACTTCTATCGCTGAGGCCAGGAACAAGGCCAGAGCCCCAGGCTCTGAAGGTTAGTACTGTGAACAAAGGTACTCACCCCATCATAAACATCATCCAGTTCTTTGGGCTCCAGGATGAAATCAGGGAAACCAATCATATCATAGATGGCATCTGCCTGAGGAGACCAAGGTAAGGGTTTCCCTCCTAGCTCCCAGAAAAACTCAATGGGCTGTCACCACCTCAAGATGGCGCCCACAACACAGCCATGGCTCACTTTGTCCTTGGCTGCCAGCCGGGTCTTCTCATCCATCCAAACCAAGTCTCCCAGGGTCTCCTCAAAAGCAGATCGGATTTCACTGATCATCCCCTCGGCCTGCAGGGGAGGGGAGGGTCACAAGTCAGCCTCCCCTGCACTTACTGCCTCCTCACTTCCCATCCACCGTTGGGTTCCATCCTGGTCTATCCAGGAGTCATGGATTATGAAAAATCCTGAAAAAAGGCTGCCCAGCAGGGAGGGTGAGACTACCACAAGTGACATTATTGTATTGTGGGTGGCATTTTCTAAGTAATTAAGTGAACATTTGAATTGGCAGTGGGGTAAATTAATATTATACCTTCATATACTGCATTGCTCTTTGTCTGGTTGTGAAGGAGACACGAACAGAATCTGTACAGTTGAAAACTGAGGAAAACTCACCATTTATAATTCCCTCACACAGTTATCTTAACAGTCTGACTATTTCCTAGCATTTTTCCTACCCTGGAAATTCAGGCAAAATATGGAACTGTGTTATGCAATGTGTATATATTTTTGCAATCTACTTTCGTTCTGCTTTAAAATTTATCAGTAGGCCAGGAATGGGAGGCAGAGGCCAAAGAAGAGGGTCATCACAACTTTGAGGTCTACAACAGTGAGTACCAGGCCAACCTCAGGGTTGTGTTTCTTGCTTGGGAGTAACAAACTTGTCAAGCACATTAAAGGGCTCCAGAAGCAATACGCTCATTACCAATTTCTCTTTTAATCTAAAAAATAAAGCCAGACATAGTTGTTTAATTAAAAAAATAAATTCTAGGTGTCAGAAGACTGAGGCAAGTTTTAGCCTGGAATTCATAGTAAATTCCAGGCCAACTGAGCCATTTAAAAAATGTGAGACTGTTAAAATTTTTTAAATAAATAACTAATTTATCTTCAACTTAAACATGGAGTCATAGTCCATCCTATTGTTTATTTTTTCTTTACTGTATAATTGGACATTTCAGGTCTCCCCAAATATCTAATATTTAATATTAGTACCTATTATTATCTCTTAGTATTATTTTTGGTTCAGTTTTCTTTGCTTTGTTTTTTTGTTTATTTATTTGTTTGTTTGTTTCTCTGTGTAGCCCTGGCTATTCTAGACTTGGTTTGTAGACCAGGCTGGCCTGGAACTCACAGAGATTTGCCTGCCTCTACCTCCCAATGGCTGGAACTAAAGGCGTGTGCCACCACACCTGGAAATTTTTGATAATTATATAGGTAACATAAATCTAGTAAAAGACTTTGTAGGATTACAGAAAACTGTAAGGAAGCCAGCACCTCATAATCCCACCACCCAATTTGCTGCTTCGTGAATTCCCTTCCCAATTTTTCTATGGATACACATAAATGACCAGTAGTTTTTAAACAAATCAAAGGGTAGTTTCAGAAGCCTGAAGACTCACGATTTCCTTGCTTTGTCGGTCAAATGTGGCCTTCACAAAGAGCGAACCCAGAGCGAAGCCAAGGGCATCATCTGTATTGGAGATGCAGGTCTGCCACCTCGGGGTGCAGGACTGTAAAGAAACAAGAAGGGTCCCAGGGATAGCAAGAACCTCTAGTCTGAAAGCCTCTCTCCCTCTCCAGTGTTAAATCCCAGAGATCTGGACAACAGCTTGGTTTGGGCTTGAGGAGTCATTTCTGCTTCAGACTTCAGAGATATGTAAGGAATCTCTCAAACTGTGTTGGCCCCTGAAGCAAAGCGTCAATAGAAGGAGATAGGCGAGCCACCCACTCCATTCTCTGTTCCCACTCCTCTTACTGTCCTATAGCCCTCCTTGATTTCAGAAGTTTCTATATATATATTTTTTTAATTTATTGGGGGACACTTGGAAGTCAACCTAAAGGAGCTGCCATGTGGGACTTGGGGCTTGAAGTCAGGTCATCAGGCTTGGTGCCAAGCGCTTCAGCTGTTCTGGGCCAGACGTTTCTTTGCTCAGTTCTAAGTTCATCACCCAGCTTCCTCCGTTACCCCCTTCCAGTCCAGTCCCTCACTCTTTCTACTAGCTCAACCTCACCGTCTCTTGTATAGCCTGTCACCCTTTTCCTGTTCCGAAACACTGCCATCACTCAGCAGAGTCAGACTTCTTAACATAACTGCCAAGGCCCCATAGATGTCCCAAACTCAACCAAACTCAGTCGGCTGCCCTGCTCTCAAGCCCCTACCAGAACCCCTGCAAACACACTGAGCTCCCCCGGGGCCTCTATGAATTTGTTTTTGTTTTGTTTTGTTTCGTTTTTTTGAGACAGGGTTTCTCTGTGTAGCCCTGGCTGTCCTGGAACTCGCTCTGTAGACCAGGCTGGCCTCGAACTCAGAAATCTGTCTGCCTCTGCTTCCCAAGTGCTGGGATTAAAGGCGTGCGCCACCACTGCCCTGCAGCCTCTGTGAATTTGAATGTGCATTGTTTCTTATGCCTGAAATGCTCCTCTCCCCTGTTTTCTCACTTCTCACAGGGCAGGCTCTGAGAACATTTTCCTATGGACTCCCCAACTCTGTCCCCCACATTGAGTGTGCTGTCCCAACTTCTGGTTATAACATAAAACAGGTTTTTCACTCATTGTGAACAATTAAAACCCTCAAAATATATGCGGTTTTTTGTAGTTCTACTGCCTGTGCTTGCTGAGGCCTCTTGAAATGAGCAGCACTTGATCATCATCTTCCTCATCAAAGCTGTATGCTGTATACAGCACACACTGACATTAACTCAAGCTAAGCCTTGAGTGTCGTTCATGTTTTTACAGATCAGGAAATGGAGAGCCAGAGGAACTTGCTCACATACCCAAGATGCCATAGACCAAAATAAGAAGGAACTAAGACTGGAAATCATGAGGGCTTGATTCCAAACTCTGTGTTCCATACCATGTGCTCATGGACCATGAAGAAAATGTTCCTGACACACTGTGGGCAGGTATCACCAACCTAGATTTAGTCAGAAAGGAAATAGAGCCAGTTAGCCCACCTTCTTGGTACCGTAGAGGGTCTCCAGCAGCTTCTCCTGGGCAGTCTCAAAGCGCTGGTCAAGGCTTGAGGTTGTCTTCTGCACCAGGTTCCAAATCAGGTAATTGTTCAGGATGCTATTTCCATATCAGATATTAAGGAAAGACATGTGGAGAACCCTTCCCTTCCCCAGCCGGTCCTCAGGAACATGCAAGCTATGGAAGTCCTGAGAGGTCTGGGAGAATGGTCCTGAGGGCTCTTACTCTGGGATGCAAGAGAAGTCAGCTTGGAGCAAGATGAGGGACTAGAGGTCACAAATGGAATCCCTGACACTCTGCCAAGAGGAAGGGTCCACAGGCATTGTAATCTGAAGTTTGGAAGGTCCAGAGTCTTATCACTCAGTCTGTGTGCCAAGTCACTGTGGATAGTCCTTCCAGAGATCTCCAGACCCTTGAGTCCCCTCCACTACCAGTGCCCTCTCCCCACTCCCATTCCCCAGTCACACCTTGGTTCTGTACGGTTGATGAGCTCTGACACCTGTTGTAAATACTCAGTCCCATACACCACCACGGGTTCAGAGTCAGCCAACTCAAGTGGGGACAGCAAGAAAGAAAGGAACGCGAGCCAGTCCATGGAGGGCGCCAGAGTCTGAAAGCAGAACATCTTCAGACTTCCCTGCCTTCAGCTCTTTCCCCAACAGACTCTTCCCCACTGATTTGCTATAGCCTGGGCATCTTTCCCATTGCCATAGTAACAGTTACCGGCTGCTTGGGGACCCCTTTCTGTAATAAATGCTTTTCCAGGCCTGAATGCCCTGCAGTCTGGGAGCATAACCACTTAGGAAAGCTACTATGTGTGATATTCAGCTTGGGCACAGAAATTCAAATATTTTCATGCCAGTTGATAAAACACCACTTCCCCAACACATCCCACATACCTGGCCTCTCTCTAGAATCTTCTTTTCTCTAGTCTTCCCATAATTCCACACCAAGAAGGCTAACAATGAGGGCATTAGGAGATACTTCCATAACACCCTGATTATTTTGTAGATACCTTGTCCATTGGTTTTTTTCCCCTTTGATTGCTTGCTTGAGATGGGGTCTTACACTGTAATCCAGATTGGCCTGGAACTCACAGAAATCCTCTTGCCTAGGGTTACAGGTGTGAACCACCATGCCTGGCTAAATAGTTTAAAGGCAGTCTCTTCATGTAGTCCCAGGCAACAAGAAAAAAGACTAACCCATAGCCTCGAGAGGGCAGGCTTAAAATGTTTACCATTTTTCTTTCCAGGATAGTGACACACAGCTGGAAGTGTGCAGAAGCAGCAAACAGGAAAAGGACTGGTAGTCTCAGGAAGATAGGGAAACAGGGTGGTCTTTATCAAGGGCTACCCTTCGCCTAATGTCTCTAGTCCCCTGCCTACCCCACCTGCAGCTCTGAGATGCTCATCTTGTGATAGATCTTCTCCTCATCACGCCGCTGGTCCTGGGGCACAGTGATGTTAGCCAGCTGTATCTCCAGCTCCAGCACCTGCTGCATCTGCTCCCGGGTGGAGGTCGGCTGTCCACCCAGCAGCATTCCCAGCTCCACCATGTAGTCCAGGTAGGCAGTGAGAACCTGTGAAAACCCCAGTCATCCTCAAAGCGAGCAACAAGTCCTGCCCTAGGCTGAGGTCTGCTCTGGCCCTCACCTCTTCCCACCATTTTGGCTTCATGCACCTTATGGAAATCTTGGTGACTATTTACTTTCTGACCCATTGCTGACCACCGTCTGCCTGACTTATTTAATTACCTGTGTATTTGTCATCTATTTCCCCCAAGTGGATGCTGTTCCAAGTACGTCAGCTGTTCACCACTGAATCCTAAGAACCTGGATCAAGGCCAAGCACAGAACTGGTCCCCTGTAAATATTTTTCTAATAGATGGACTCCATCTATTAGATTTGTGCTTTGGATTTTCTAATGCCCTTTTAATTGCCCCAGTCCATCAGGGGCCATGTGGTTTTATTTGAACACCTGAGTGGATCCTGTAAGGAATCCACCCCTTCAAATCCCTTCTTCAAGTTTCTCATCCTAACACGTCCCACATGTGCTTTTCTTCATCCTCGCAAGGGACAGGAAAGCACAGAAAAAGAACATCCATACTGAACACTATGTATCCACTGATCAGATGGCTAAGGGATTTACATACAATGTATCTTTCCCCCACAGCAACTCTGTAAAACCCATATTAGTCAATCTGTAGTGATGGCACACCCCTTTAATCCCAGCACTTGGAAGGCAGAGGCAGGGAGATCTTTGTGAATTGGAGGCCAGCCTGGTCTACAGAATGAGTTCCAGGACAGCCAAGGATACACAGAGAAACCCTGTCTTGAAAACAAACATATGAATGAACAAAAATCCATATGACCCCCCCAAGTTTCATACAGGAAAGAAGCTTGAGAACACAAGGTTTGACTGGGTCACGATGTGGGGGCCTGAGCACCACCTGGGCCCAGTACGACTCAGGTCACCTTAGCTCTGGTACCATCAGGACAAGATCGTCTGCTTTGTTCGCCACTGGAGTCTTGGGTTCAAGTACAGTTCAAGTATTTGTGGAGGAAAGGGAGAAACCATGCGGCAGATGGTCATCTCTGTCCAGCAGCCACCTCTGTGGCCCTTTCCCCCTCTTTTGAAGACAACTCTTCCCCTTCCTTCCCCCTTTCTTTATCGCTGCTGGTGGCAGAAGAGTAGCCACACACACCCCATCCTACGGGGGAGACAGTTAACCAGGACTTCAGACACACACCTCTCTTGCTCTCCCTTCCAAGCCTCAGCTTGAGACTTACTTCTGAGACATCCTTGAACCCTCTGCTTTCCTAGTTCAGCCACTGCACTGCATCTGCTCCTACGGTATAGCGAGAGGCTTCCTGCCTAAGGAAACCAATGACACAATGAGAATCAAACCCAGGGCCTTTCCCAAAGCAACACGGGTCTTCCCTGCATTCCTCTGCGCGCACACACGCACACATAAGCACACAAGCACATGTGTAAGCATGGCCTGCCACTCATGTAGGGTGAGAAGACAGCTCTTGAGAGTTGGTTCTCTCATGACACCCTGTGGGATTTGGGGGTCACACTCGGCTCACAAGGCCTTTTGACTAGGACCTGTACCTACTGTGCCATCTCTCCAGGGGCCCATTCCCCTTCTTTTGGGATTAAGCCTAAACTTGCCAGTTATGGTAATGTAACGTGTGTATATATTAGTCTTAGCACTCATGAGGCTGGAGCGATAAAGCTACTAAACTCCAAGACTTAAGACCAGCCTGGGGCTGGGCAGTGGTGGCGCACGCCTTTAATCCCAGCACTCGGGAGGCAGAGGCAGGTGGATTTCTGAGTTCGAGGCTAGCCTGGTCTACAGAGTTGAGTTCCAGGACAGCCAGGACTACACAGAGAAACCCTGTCTCGAAAAACCAAAAAAAAAAAGACCAGCCTGGGATACACAGTAAGACTCTGCCTCAAAACAAACAAACAAACAAACAAAACAAAGCCCCCAAAACCCAAATTCTATATTAGACCTACATACCTGTCCAGAAGGACTGGGTACCTTCTCCTATTTCCTCTCCAGTCTGTCTGGCCGTTCACCTTCCTTCCTCAGAGCCTGTCTGAGGCGCTTCCTCTGTGGGCCCCTCTTCCTCAGTTTCAGCTTACCCTCACCCTCATTCAGCTCCTTCCATTTGGACTCAAATTGGGAACCTCACTTTTCTCCCCTGTGACTGTCTGAACAACCGTGCCCTGGGTAGAATCACAGTACTCCATATTCTCTCCAGCACTGAGAGAACAGTGTTCACGCATGTCAGGAGGAAGGGCTGGCTAAGAAGCTCAGGAAATGCTTAGGTAGGAATAACCAATGCTCTTTCTTCCGTGGCCCTTACCACCCAAACATCTCCTTTTCCTGCCTCCCGCTCCTCGCTCCTCTTCCACACCTTCATCTACATTTTAAGGAGAAGCGCCC
Organism: Rhynchomys soricoides; assembly: GCA_019843965.1. Classification (NCBI taxonomy): domain Eukaryota; kingdom Metazoa; phylum Chordata; class Mammalia; order Rodentia; family Muridae; genus Rhynchomys; species Rhynchomys soricoides. The sequence goes on along the minus strand of JADRCH010000251.1, from coordinate 367,988 downwards.
TTGAGCTTCTGGCTCATCTCCAGCATGACTCCAACTCTCAACCTCCGTAGCTGCCTCCTGACCTCTCACACAGAATGTGCCCACGTTCCTCAAACTCACACGTCTAAAGTGAAAGACTCCCCCACGCTGCCTATCTATTCCATGCGGGAGCAGAGGCTTGTACCCCACCCCTCAAACCTCTGCCTCTGTCTGTAAAAAAAAAAAAAAAAAAAAACCAGATGAGTAATCAGCCTCAGCAACACCCATCACTCACAACAAACAGGATTGATGAGCATGAAATACAGGCCTGGTCTCAAAGTTGGTCCTGGACCTGTGATATCACACTGCCTCCTGGTCCCCAGGCTGGTTCTTCTACACATAGCACTGATCCCCTAAGGCCCACTCCATTTCCCCAGAGTCAGCCTTACAGCATCAACCACTCCCCCCCTTCCCCCTTCAAACATCCAGTAACTAGCCAGCTGCAATTCAGCTTGGTATGTCTTGTAACCTCAACTTCTTAGCACTCACCCTCGCTACTCCCTTACCCGGGCCCTTAGGTTTTGGAGTCCAGGCACTGCAGAGATTCTTGTCTCCAGGTTCCCTTCCCTGCATCTTCTTCTCGCCAGACAAACTGGCTTCCCCAGGCACTGCTAACAGCCTCTATTCATCCCTGTTCTGCAAGCTGGGGGTAACTCTTTAGGGGCTGCAGAATTAAGCTTTGAGACATTCAAAACCTTCTCCATTACCAATCACTGGCCACCTTCTAGTCTTCCATGTGCTCAATAGCACATCTTGCCAAACCACACTTCTTGTTACATTCCGAGCGCATTCTAGCCTTTCCGGCTTCAACTGTTCGCACAATGCGGCATCTCTGTGCAGAATGCCTTCTTTCGCTCCCTGGACCTTTCTTCTCTCATGGTCCAAACACACCAAGCTTTAGTCCTTTTCAACACTTGTTTAAGCTGTCTCTACATAGGACGAGCTCTGTTGATCTCTGTTGGAATCTTCTTCTTATGTTTATTTTTGTGTGTATGTGTGTATTTGCGTGAGTGTAAAGGTCAAAGGGATCTTGGAGGAGACAGTTCTCTTGTTCCATCATGTGTATCTTATGGACTGAATACAGGGCATCAGGCATGACAGCAAGTGTCTTCTTTACCTGCTGAGCCATGGTGCCGGCCCACATCTTTGCTTTTATAGGGCCCAACTCAAACGTGATCTCCTAAGGAAACCTTAGATGCCTGCATCTCACCTAAGTCCCAGACACCTTTTGAAACTTGTTCTCAGATACCTAGATCCACAGACTTCCTGTGACAGTAACTCTGAAACTCATATCTCATATTATTTTTCCCACCACATCTGGCATACAGTAGGTACCCATGAAAGTCTTCCCAGGGCTGGGAATGTAGCTCAATAGTAGAGTGCTTGCCTAGCATGTGTGAGGCAATGGGTTTGAGTCTCTGCACCACAAAAAAAAAAAAAATTCCTGTTAGAATAATAGGAAGAAAAGGAAGGAGGGGAGGAGGAGGAGGAGGAGGAGGAGGAGGAAGAGGAAGAAGAAGAAGAAGAAGAAGAAGAAGAGGAGGAGGAGGAGGAGGAGGAGGAGGAGGAGGAGGAGGAGGAAGAAAAGATAGTTGGCTTGCTGGGCAACACAATGGGCTCACCTTCCTCATTCTGACCCTAGGCAAAAAGCAAAGTATACAGGGGTTAGCCAGCTCAGCACAGATGGGATAGAGTACTAGGATGCGCCTTACTTTCTCATTGGCAGTTCTATTTAGGTAGTAATCTCGAGAGGGAAGAAAAAGCCCAGACTGGTCCACCTGCAAGAGCAAGGCATACAGGTTAGTCTCCCTCCCACTTTGAACCAGAGACTCTTGTGCATGGGGCTGGGAGGTGATCAGCCTGCCTGTCGTAGGAGAGGGGAATCTTGGCTCAACAAGGTTTCCATGAGTCCCTTCCCTTTTCCCAGCCAAGCACCTGGATGATATTGCTGTTAGAACTCTTAGAATCAGCACTGACGTAGACGGTGAAGAATGGGGTGGCTCTATAGGTCCCTGCTACTGCCTTCAGCACTTCCATGAAGTTGTCCTCATCCCAAGGCCCTGTGATGTTCCAACCACCGATCTGAGTAGAGATTGTAAGTGGAATCTCTAGTTCAGGGATAGTCAAAGCTTCCTCGTCCTCCCCCCTTCTCTTGCCCACAGCCCACCCAGTACCCCTGCCTTGTCAATGAGGTCTTGAAGTGGCTTGGCTCCTAGCTTCTCAATGCGCTCCAACTGTAGGCAGGATAGGTAGAAACTCCGTGTCTTCCGCTCAGCTTCACTGCTGGAATTGAAAGTGGTATTCTCTGCAATGGTTAGAACACAGGATAGCATCCAGGGTGCAGTTAGATTAACAGGAGAGCCTATGGCCTTCACTCCTTTTCTGGCCCACTTATATATGTGTGTATTTTGTGGGTCTCGAGATTGAATTTAGGACCGTTCGCATGCTAAACAAGCGCTCTCCCACTGAGCCATATTCCCAGCCCTCTTCTCCTTTCAGTAAAGTCAAAAATAGGGTCTTAATAAGTTGGCCAGGCTTGCTCTGACCTTCCAATCTCCTGCCTCAGTCTCCTGAGTAGTTGGAATTATCAGCATACATTAACAAAACAGGTTCTCCCCCCAACCCCTTTCGGAAGAAGTCTCACTGTATAGCCTGAGGTTGGCCTGGAACTTACTACTTAGACCAGGCTAGCCTCAAACTCATAGAGATTGACCTATTTCTGCCTCTCTACTGAGTGCTGGGATTTTGTTTTTGTTTTGTTTGTTTGTTTGAGACAGGGTTTCTCTGTATAGTCCTGGCTGTCCTGGAACTCACTCTGTAGACCAGGCTGGCCTCGAACTCAGAAATCCACCTGCCTCTGCCTCCCAAATGCTGGAATTAAAAGCGTGCACCACCACTGCCCGGCTTAGTGCTGGGATTTTGAAACAGGGTCTCACTATGTAGCCCTGGCTGTCTTGGAACTCACTCTGTAGACCAGGCTGGCTTAGAATTCATAGCGATCCATCTGCCGCTGCCTCCTGTGCTGGGGTTAAAGGTGTGCACCACTCAGGAAGACTGAAAGAGCAAATGGTGGCTTTCCCTCCTGTTTGTGGAGACCCCCAAAGAAGCTCCTGCTATTCTGCCCCATCAAACCCAGCTCCAGTTACTAAGCCTTCCTGCTCTCTGCATACACCCCCCCCCCCACAGGAGCTGCACAGAATAGAGCTCCTAGTTCTGCTCTTGTGGATATTTATGGAGTACCCACTAAGTGCTAGACCATGTGTTAGACAGGAATCTTCTGATTGGCATAATATGCCTAACGGCCTTCACTCACCAAGTATGTGCTTCAGTATGGCCTGGTTCTGGTCCCAGAGGCTATTGAAGGTGTTCCAGCGAGAACGTCCATTGGGTAGAGGGTTTCTTCGAATCCAGCCTCCACAGGAGAACTGGTAAAAGTCCTGACATGGGCTCACCCCACGGTCTAGAGACTCCAGGATTTTCCCAGCCACTCGAATGCAGGCTTCTGTGATGCAGGCGCTACGGGCTGGGTCTGTGGCAGGAGACATGGCAGAAGGTAGGAGACTGTCAATGGGGTGGAAGAAGCAAAACCTTTTGAGAAGCCGATGGCAGCAGGAAGTTGGAGAGGCTAGCCCCCAAAAAGAAACTATTGAGGGCCCTTTCAGTTTTGGGCCCCCCTAGCTACTGAGGGCTGCCAACAGGTGTGAACCCACCTACCTCTGTGGTACTGGACCCACAGAGCCACGAGGCAGCCCAAAAGAAGGGCAGCCAACACTAGAATGAGGCCTGCCAAGACCAGCTCCAACTGTGTGTGTGAACCAAAGAGTTGTCTTGTCCTCTTCTGGAATCCTACCTGGGGAACACAGGACAGGAGCAATTGAGCTGCGTCGCAGGGACCCAAGATCACAGAAGTCCTCCCAGAAAATCAAGATATGAAGAAGATATAGCCGGTTTCTAGAGTCATGGAGCAAATAGCTAGTGGGGTTAACTTCGGGGCCCAAGAGCAAAGAGGCAGGTGGAGCCTGTTTTGTGCAACGTCATGGCTTTGAAATGCCTCACTATAGTCCTGGCGCAGAGGCCAGAGATGGAGTGGAAACCTGGACAAGTGACCCACCAGAACAGCCCCACACCACATGGTTATGGCAGGCAGGCATCACGCCAAAGGTGAAGCCTGATGAGAAAAGGGGAACCCCTTTGCCCACCTCCAGTGAGTCCCGGGTGGCCCTGCCATCTACTGTAATCTCTGGTGATTCTTCATCCCGAAGCTTAGCTCGTTTGTACTCCACCATCTGCAAACAGTAGTTCAGGAGCACCAACTGAGGTTGGGCAGCTAGGCCTTTTGCCGAAGGCCCTGCTCGGGTGTCCCTCGCTGGGCCGGCTTCCTCCTTCATGTAGAGAGGGCCCTTCCCCGGGTGCCAGACTCTCAAACTAGGGTCCCTTCTGATACCATCCCTCTCCAACCCGCACAAGAAGCCGCATCTCCGAGGCAAGCCGGGAGTCCCTGCCAGACGCTACCAGCTCACTCACACCCGCCCCTCCACACTTTGTGCCCTCTCCACCCGGGTCCTCTCCCCTGGAGCCCAGGACCACCACTCACACTGCCTCCGTCACCCAGCTCGTGCAGCGCGACGTTCATGGTGGAGTGGAGCAGGGCCGGGCCGCGCCTTAGGGCTGGGCGAGGTTGACCCGCCCAGGAACTACGGCCCTGGCCACCCGCTGAACCCCGCCGCGGCCCTCCATCACAGCCACTGCTACAGCCCTGGCTTGGCCGCGGGGGCCCCCGCTTTTTCAGGTCTCCCCCACCCAGCGGCGCGCCCGGGGGTGGGAGCGAGGGGGAGGGGCGGAGCGCACACGGCTCCCAGCCAGCACCGGCGCCCAGACCGCATTCCGCACCACCGCTGCTCTCCATCCAGTCTGCGAGCCCCTCAGGCAAGCCACCCATCATTTGCTTTTATTTGGTTGAGGCCCAATCATTGCTAATATTTTTCCCCCGGACTCTCCAAATTTCAGGCCTTTTCCAATACTTTTAAACACCGTAGAGGAATCATGTCCCTGCGAGGAACCTCTTTACCTTGCAGTCTGTCTGCAGGGTCTTTTTTTTTCCCAAGCAGGAACACTTAGATAGAAGCCACAGGCAGTTCACCTCTATACAGGTGTCCATCAGATAGCTACAACAGCACACAGACCCCAAGCACAAGTGCACACAGAGAAACTCAGAAGCAACTATTCTGAAGATTCCCAAGCCCACAATGTCATTGGGGACACACACAAGCACACACCAAGTGTTAGGGCAGCATGCACTGTACACACAGCTCACACTAATGCCACTCTTCCACATTGCTTCAATATGGTACTCTTTCTCTCCAAGATAATTGCTGTCATCAGATCATCTCATGAAGGGAGGGTTACAGATGGTGACAAATTGGCAGGGAAAAAAACAGCCATGCACAGATATTTAAAGAAAAGACATGCTAACACTTCCAACTCAGGAAGGCAAACGATTTTATTTGGGAGGTTTACAAGAGGGGGAAAAAAACCACCAAGCAATATTTAACTGGAACGCAACAGTGTGGCATCCATGCATCGGCCATCTGCCTTCCATATTGTCATTCCTTAAACAGGCAGGGGAGTGTTACAGTCTGTTGTGCCAAGGAATGCCTCATGTTTTTTACAGTGCTGCAGAGGAAACTGGGACACCAAAGCACTGCCTCCTCTTCCTCTCTCTAACCGCACCAAGAGAATAAAAAAAAAAAAAAAAAAAAAAGTGATCCAAGGAAGCCTTAAGTAGTGGCAATGGATACTCATTTATTGATTCGCACCTAAGCTCTCAGACATCTTATTGCAAGTGGTGCTAGCGTGGGCTATTCTTGAGGCTGAGAAACGATGCAAGATGAATGGATTTGGCTGAGAAGTGCTAGACTGCTTTCTTAGGCACTTTTCCATCCTCAAACTGCATGTTCTCAAACAAGACAGAGCACAGTGTCACTGTTAGGATGAACAATTCTGGGTTCAGACTCAGTTTCCCCATCTGTAAAATGGAAATGAGAGTAGTATTCAGGCAGTGATGGTGCACTCCTTTAATTCTAGCCTTGGGGAGGCAGAAGCAGTTGGATCTCTGAGTTCGAGGCCAGCCTGGTTTACAAAGTGAGTTCCAGGACAGCCAGGGCTACACAGAGAAACCCTGTCTCGAAAAACCAAAACAAACAAACAAACAAACAACAGCAAAAAAAGTAGTATCTACCTCAAAGTGTGTTTCTAGAATTAAATAGAACGGTGCATGTAAAGTGACTGACACGTAAAGGGTGTATTGTGATTCAACCCGGTTTTTTTTTGTTTTGTTTTGTTTTGTTTTTGTTTTCCAGATACTGGGTATTAAACCAAGGGCCCAGCACCTACTGATAGGTATTCTACCTCCAGATTATTTGGGGCCTTAAAAAGATTATTTTGAGCCTGCATTGGTGGCTCAACGGTTAAGAGCACTGGCTGTTCTTCCAGAGGACCTAAGTTCAATTCCCAGCAGCCACATAAAGACTCCCAACCTTCAGTAATTCAAATTCCAGTGGATCCAACACCCTCTACTGGACTCTGCAGGCATTGCACATGATTCACAGACATTACACATAGGCAAAACATCCATGCACATAAAATAAGAATAACTTTTTTTTTTAATAAAATAAGAATTTTAATAATGTTTTCAGGAATAAAGTGTTTAAAATAAAGCCTATTTTGGCTGAGTATGGTGCTTCACCTCTTTAATGCTAGCACTTGGGAAGCAGAGTCCAGTGTACCAATGTGAACTTAAGCCAGCCTGGTCTACATATTAAATGTAGCCAGGCTAGCCAGGCCTACATGGTGACTGAATATGTCTAAATAAATTATTACTATTGCCAGGCAGTGGTGGCGCACGCCTTTAATCCCAGCACTCGGGAGGCAGAGGCCGGTGGATTTCTGAGTTCTAGGCTAGCCTGGTCTACAGAGTGAGTTCTAGGACAGCCAGGGCTACACAAAGAAACAAAACAAACAAACAAACAAAAACCCCCAAAAACCAAACAAAAAATTATTACTATAATTTTAAAATATTTATATATGTATGTATTTGGTTTTGTGTGTATGATGTGTTGAGGGGGGCGGGGCACACAGGCGGAGGTCTGAGAACAACTTGTGGGAATGGCCTTTTCCTTCCTCCATGTGGGTTCCTGGATTCAAACTCAGGTCAGCAGGGTAAGTGCTCTTACCCACTGTGCTATCTCACAACCCTATCATCATCATCACTACCACCACTACCACCACCATCATCATCATCATCATCATCATCGGAAAGGGAAATTCTCACTAAGTTGCCCAAGCTTTGTTTTTTGAGACAGGGTTTCTCTGTACAGCCTTAGGCTGTCCTGGAAACTCACTCTGTAGACTAGGCTGGCCTCTAATGCAGAGATATTTCTGCCTCTGCCTCCTGAGTGCTGGGATTAAGGGCCTGTGCCACCATTGCCTAGCTTTGTTTGCTTGAGACAGAGTCTCGCTATGTAGTCAGGGCTCGTCTCCAACTTGCAGTGATCTCCCTGCCTCTGCCCTCCAAGTGCTGGAATTATACGTGTACCCCCACCACGCCCTGGTATTTGAATTACCATTATCATCGTCCAAGACCTATAATAGACTAGAACTAGTAAAGCTGGAGGAAGTATGCTCTAGTTCTGATGGTGGAGCAGGCTAGGTTCCCTGAGCACCAACCTTTCACATCCTGATATAATGGAGCCTGAAACAGCTATCTACTTAGGACAAGTCTCTGACTTGCTCATGCTCACTCCAGTGACCAGATGGCATCACAGCATTCAGCTCTCCACTTCCCTTCCAAACTAAAGGAAAGGTAATGCAGCACTTAGGAATCAGGTGAGGTGGCATATGCCTGTACTTGGAAGATGGGGGCAGGAAGACTATCAGTTCAAGGTCATCCTCAGTTACACACTGAGTTTGAGGCCCGCCTAGGATATAGCAGATTCTGTCTAAGAAAAGGAAAAGGAGGAAAAAAAGGGGGGGGGGGACAGAATGAGTCAGATTGATCGTTAGAGCAGGTTCGTAATCCCAGCTACTCAGACCAGAAACAACAAATTTAGAGCCTGCCTGGGGACCCTGAGCTGAGGTGAGACTGTGTCACAAAATCCAAAGGAGAAAAATGTCGGGGACTCAGTAGTGGGAACATTTGCATGAGGCCCTAAGTTCAGCTCCCCAGTTGCTGGGGTGATCTGTTTTTACTTTGTGTGAAGGTGTGTCTCTGTATTTTCAATTGTTAATTCTGCACCCACAGAGAGCTAAGTGCTGGCAGGATTCTCATATTGTCATTTCTGTTTCCCAACACCAAGTTTTTTGCTTTGTAAGTATTTATCCTTCCTCACCTGCCTAAAGGCGGTCTAGAATTGTATCAGAGGCTGTCTTGCTACCGAATAATTGCAGTACAGATCTGATGACCAGCAGCTGGGCTGGAAGTGACAGGGCAGAACTTCCTGGCAGAGAATGACGTGGGAGAAGAAAGCAGAAATGGAAGGTTAAGAAGCAAACAGGAAGGGGAGTAGCTGGACCTCAGTGGAGCAGAGAGGTCTCGAGCTAGCCTCTTGGCGGGTTGTAGGCTAGATAGTCGGGTTAAGTTAGGTGAGCCGCCTGGGATTCTGATTGCCCAAGCAAAAAGCCTACGTATTAAACTGTAATAAAAGTCTTGTGTCGTTTTATTCATACCATTGGTGGGCCCGAGAAAGTCTGGCTATACTGGAAGGCAAGAAAGGGAAGTGAAAAAAAACCCATCAAGTATGTACAGCACTGTAGTTGGTGTGCCATGGTTGTGATGGTTTTGAATGAGAACGGTCCCCAAAGGTTCATATATGTGAATACCTGGTCCATTCCAATTGGTGGAATTGTTGGGGAAGGACTAGGAGGTGTGGCCTTGTTGGAGGAAGTGTATCATTAGGGCTAGTTTGTTTGTTTGTTTGTTTTTTAAAGATTTATTTATTTTATGTATGTAAGTACACTGTCACTTTCTTCAGACACACCAGAAGAGGGCATCGGATCCCATTACAGATGGTTGTGAGCCACCATGCTGGGAATTGAACTCAGGACCTCTGGAAGAGCAGTCAGTGCTCTTCACCACTGAGCCATCTCTCCAACCGCTAGGGCTAGGTTTTAAGGTTTCAAAATTTCACACCATTCCCAGTTAGTGAGCCTCTCTCTCTCTCTCTCTCTCTCTCTCTCTCTCTCTCTGCCTCCCGCTTATGGACTACAATCTCTCAGTTACTGCTCCAGCACTATACTTGCCCATCTGTTGCCATACTCCGCACCATGATGGTTATGGACTCACCCTCTGAAGCTATAAGTAACTCTCATTAAACACTTCCTTCTGTGAGTTGTGCTGGTCATGGTGTCTCTTCACAGCAATAGAAAAATAAGCAAGACAACTAATTGTTCTAGATGTGTTACATATAGGGGCTCATTCATCCTGTGACATCCTTGTGAGTTAGGATTGAAATCCAGGGCTTCTGACTCGGTTGTGGAAAGCAGATTAGAAATGTGAATCAAGGAAGCCAGGCTTCTCCAATACCACTGCGACTCTTCTCACCATATCTTGAAGAAGAAGAAAAAGAAGAAGAGGAGGAGAAGGAGGAGGAGGAGGAGGAGGAGGAGGAGGAGGAGGAGGAGGAGGAGGAGAAGAAGAAGAAGAAGAAGAAGAAGAAGAAGAAGAAGAAGAAGAAG
>JADRCH010000251.1:327730-358228 GCA_019843965.1 Rhynchomys soricoides | reverse complement strand
AAGAAGAAGAAGAAGAAGAAGAAGAAGAAGAAGAAGAAGAAGAAGAAACACATCTGTTTTGAAGTTAGGCTAACTTGGACTCAAACCTAGGCTCGATCTCTTATTAGCTGATACCATATCAAATTACTGGACAGAGCTAAATTTTCCATGCTTGTAAAACAAAACAACCACCCCTATCTCAGAGAACTAAACACAACCACCCACACATGAAAATCTAATACGTTTACAGTGTTCTCAGATTCACAAAGACTTAACCTGAAAATTTTCATCTCTTTCATGATCAGGTTTTTAAAAAATATTATTATTATTTATTTAGTTGTACATGTGTGTATGACTGTATAGTACATATGCCCAAAGTTAGGGGCATCCCTTGGATGCTGGAGTTACAAGCAGTTGTAAGCTGCCTGATATGGGTGCTAGGACTTGAACTCAGGTCCTCTGTAAGAACAGTTCATGTTCTTAACCACTGAGCCATCTCTCCAGCCCTTAAAATCAGTTTTTAGGCTGATTATGAAAAACCAGAATGGAAGCCAAAAAGGAGCTGCTCCTGACTGCATTTTAAGTGACATTTGTTAGGACTTGGAATATTTCTGTTCTCTATCATCTTCCCTGTGTTTATTCTATTTTTTCCTCCTCTCTCTGTTCTTCCTTTCCTATATATCGTTCATTTATTTGTTTGTAACAGAGTGTTATGATGTAGTCTAGGCTGTCTTCCGACTTCCTATGCTTCTGACTCAGTGTCCCTGGTATTTGGTTTAACAGACATACTACCAAGCCTCTCCACCCTCCAGTGTTCCTTTCCTTTAATTGATTTTGAATGAACTGAGAATGGGCAGACACTTCACTCCTAAATTACAAAGATGGTGTGGTCATGATGATATAAAATACTAACGGTCAATATTGACAAAGACGGGGAACATGGTTACCTCCCTACACTATAGTTAGCTTATAAAGTGAGATATTCTTCTTATTCAGAAGGTCTACCTCTAGGAAATTTTACCCAAAAGATGTTGGCATCAAATAGCTTTTGTTCCATAACAAACAAAACCACATTTAATTGGTTAAAGTAAGAACTAAATGAGGCGGTGGTGGCACACACCTTTAATCCCAGCACTTGGGAGGCAGAGACAGGTGGATCTCTATGAATTCGAGGCCAGCCTGGACTACAGAGTGAGTTCTAAGATAGCCAGGGCGACACAGAGAAATTCTGTCTGGAAAACCCAAGTAGGTAAGTAGGTAGGTAGGTAGGTAGACAGACAGGCAGACAGAGTAAGAACTATTATTTTTCGTGTTCTGTGGTTTGGTTGGATGGTTCTTCGGGAGGTCTAGTTGGTCTAGAATACTTAGATGATCTCATTTGTTTTGTGTGCTTCTGTTGGGATGACCAAACCTTTTATAGTTCCTCTTCTTCCAGTAACCACGCCTATCAAAATAGAAAACAACAACAACAACAAAAGAAATGCCGGGCTACTGTTAGTCATCGTTAAAGCTCACATCAACAACAAATGGGGTCGGTCGTGCCTCAGTACACAGCTGTCTTTCAGACCTGTGCTTCATCATATTTGCTAGGGTCCCCAAAGGGCAAGCATGCCCTGTGATCAAAGTTGGATTCAGAGACAGACAAATAGACTCTACTTCTGTATTGGGGAAGCTACAAAATATTGTTATTTTTTCTTACAACATTTGTTCATCACGGTGCTATTTATAATGCCCCCCAAAACAGGGAGGAAATAATGTATAAGTATAGAGGGCTTGTTGAATAACTGGAACATCCGTACAATGGGATGCTATGAAATAAGCAGGGACTGGAGAGATGGCTCAGTGGTTAAGAGCACTGAATGCTCTTTCATAGGTCCTGAGTTCAATTCCCAGCAACTACCTGGTGGCTCCCAACCATCTGTAATGGGGTCTGATGTCCTCATCTGGTATCTGAGGACAGCTACAGTGTGCTCATATACATAAAATAAATAAATATTTTTAAAAAGAGAAATAATCGATGGGAGAAATTGCCATGTAAATTAGGAGTGGAACAGGTTTTTTAAAAAATCTCATCTTATACAACAAAATACATGCAAGCACAGGTTGAAAAAAGAGCAGAAAGATGTAAACAAAATGTTTAGTATAAATGTGCTCAATGATGATGTTACTTTCTTTTTTATATACTTATTTATTCATTTTATGCATGTTTGCACATACCATAGCACGAATGTAGAAGTCACAGGACAATTTGTGGAAGTCTTTCCTGCCATCATGGAGATTGGAAATCAGGTTTTCAGGCTGGACAGCACATGTCTTTATTTACTGAGCCATCAAAGAAGCCTGATGCTACTTTCAAGCTCTTTGGGTTTGTATGATATCAGCTACCATTTCAATATACTTGTTAATTTATCTTTATATCAGTCTAATAAAATATATTCTACTAATATAATTTCCTTGTATTGCAGATGAGAAACCTAAGATACTGGGAAACTTAAGTGTTCATACAAAACATACAAACATACAAAACAAAAAAGAATCTAATAGTGTGGACGCACAACCATGTAACCCCAGAACACTGGAGGCTAAGGCAGGAGGGCATACTGAGCTATATTACAAGTTTTACTTGCACAGCTTCTCCAAGTCATACAAGTGTTCATTAATCACTACACTAGTCTATCAAAGTCCACTGGTGTGTCTGCAGCTCCAGTGTGATCCTTGGTAATGGATTCTATCATCAGTGGGGGTTTGATTTGCTGATTGTTTTCCCCTGCTAGGGAACCATCCCAGAGCCTTATGCACATTATGCAAACTGCTTTAGCATTGAACTTCATCACCAGCCCTTGGCTTTCAATGTAGAAAGGATTTCAATGTAGCCCAGGGTGGCCTTGAACTCTCTATGTAGCCCAGAATGCTTCAGATCCTTCTTCAGCCTTCTGAGTGATGGGATTACAGGAGTGTGCCAATATGCCCCAGATGAGAGGCTGTCAATAAAAAAATTTAAAGTGCTATTACAATACTCCAAATTTTATCTCAGCAGGGATGCAGATCATCACACTTTTGAGTAGAGGATCAGAATATAAGGAATTTTCCTCACACAGAAGTGGAACGTATGCACATTTAATATTACAATATCTTTACAGTTCTGTACTTGGGTCTTTTTGCTTAACTATGACCCACTATGCACAGAGAGACAAAAATCAGATTATTTAAATAGATTGCCATTTAACATTCAGGAGGCTCAAGGCTAGCCTGGTCTATACAAGTTTCAGGCCAGCCTAAGCCACATAGTGAGACCCTGTCTCAAACAAAACAAAACAAAACAAAAAAGAATCTAACCGAATGTGGATGCACAACCATGTAACCCCTGAACACTGGAGGCTAAGGCAGGAGGGCATACTGAGCTATATTACAAGTTTCAAGCTAGTTGGGTCTACACAGTAAGACCCCGCCTTTAAAAAATAATAAAATAAAAAATGAATTCCAGGTTAAATCGTTAACCTTATCTCTCTCATTCTAGAGAAAAGAGATTTGCTTCATTCAGTTCCCATATGGTAATTTCCTTGGCAAGAACCCCAGGTTTCCTTCTTCATCAATTTAGGTGAGTGGCTGCTCAGTTCTGAAACAATGCAGCTTAGCTCAGGGCCATTTCACCCACAAAACTGGCCTTAATGAGTACCTTCTATTTTCTCTGTTTAGACTAGAATCCCAGCTCAGAGAGGTCACATAACACATTCTTATTGGGAAAGATGAAGTTTATACAGCTAAGATTTTGGCGGTTTTATTTTTCTAAAGTTATACAAATAGCAATGATTCTTGTTTGTGTCTGGACAAGGTCTCATTATGTAGCCCTGAACTCACTGTGTAGATCCAGCTGGCCTCAGACTCACAGAGATCAGCCTGACTGAGCCCGGAGATGAAAGGCCAACACTACCAGGACCAACAAAAATGATTTAAAAACCATGATTATTGGGCCTTCAATCCAAGGTCATTCACAAAATGGCAGATTCTGGATTGAAAGTCATTGCTGTGTATCTTCTAGAGGAAGGAGGTGTTCTGGACAATCTGATCACCCAAAGTTACTCCTTCCTTTCATATGACAGGGTAGGTCGTTCTCAGGGCCCAGTTGGGGGCCACTCCTCCCAGCCACGAAGATGGCATACAGGAGTGTTAGAAAGAACCCGTTAGGCTAGATCCCAGAGGTATTCCCAAAGCCTCACACCTCCTCCCTATCCCACAGGCCCCTTTCAGAGTCCTGACAGCAGAGACCTTCGCACTGAACACCTGATGGAAGGACAGTCTCACTAGCTGCCGTGATTTGGCGGGACTAAAGGAAGGTGTCTTGCTTGGGGCCTGGGCAGAAGCAAGTGTCATTATTGTCATTACCAGCCCGTCAATGTGAGTGACTGTGAGACACACCCTCCCTCCCAAGGCCAGTGATTGCGCAAGAGCCCTCTCGCGCCAGAGAGCGGGTGACGCTGCAGCTGACTGCTAGCATTGCAGGGGCGGGGTTTGGGGGGCGGCAAGAGGTGAAAAGAAGTGTGCGTGTTCTTTTCGGGGGAGGGGGAAAACTCTACCCCAGGCCCCAGCAACAAGGGCGGGGGACACCTGTCCCTGCCGACGCTTACTAGCGCGCGCCTCGTGCTCAGGCACTCCGGGCTTCCCTGCGTCATCCGCATTCAGGGCGCCCGCCGCGACGCTGCCATTCATTTCTCCCACACTGCCAGCTAGAGCAAGCCTCCAGGGCTGAGGGAACCGCGTGGAGCGACTGGCGCTTTGAGTCTGGATTTTGGCGCCAACGGCGGTCCTAGGGTTTGTGGGGAGTCTACTCTGGTGCGCGCTGCGGTTGCAGTGTTTAAGATCCTTCCCCTGAAAGGCCGCGACGCAGTCTCGTGGGACAGATCCAGTGGTACACATACAGGGACCAGGTATGCAGGCAGATACAGAAAGTCCAAACCCAACACACAGAGACCGAGATCAGATACACAGAGGTAGACTGACAGATGCTCAGACAGTCGAATACAAATGGGCCAACTGATGGAGACCTACGCGCAACCAGGATACAGGAACGCGCCAAGCACGGTGGCACCACCCCTAGGACCGAGCTCTTCCCGCGCTCCAGTCGGTTGGTTCCTTCCTCTCTCTCCACGCGTATTCCCGGCCGCCTTTCAGAGTCCAGGGCAGTGTCCACAGCCAGACTGGCCGCCGCCTTCTGGGGCCCCGCCGAGCCCCCAGCTTTTGGCGCTCAGCTCCCAGTTGCTCTCCCCTAACCGCGGCGTCCGTCCCTCCCCTTCTCCCCTAAGCACTCGGCTAGCCGCTCCCGCCTAGCTGTCGCCCGCACCGGCCGCTGCGGTTCCCCCGGGCCCACGTGGCGGCCATTCCCGGCCACCTCGCGGGAACCTCCAACGGCCGCGCGCTCCACTCCAGGGATCACCGGGCTGCCTCGGACCGCTGGGCCCCGCCTCTTTCCGCTGGCCGGTGCCCGCCCCGCCTCCACCGCGCCCCGCCCGCCGTTCTCTGCCGCAGTCGGGCGCTCATCGTCATTCCGCTCTCGCCGCCGCCGCCGCCGCCGCCGCCCCCGCCCCGCCCCCGCCCGGTCCCCGCCGCTGCCGCCGCCGCCTGCCCAGCGGCCCGGGAGGCGGAGGCGCGGGGGAGGAGGCCCCGCTCGGCTCCGCAGTCCCGGATGCTGCATGACTTCATCCTTCCGCCGGCTCCCCTGCTGAGCTAGGGCCGGTCCGGCAGCTAGCCTCTGCCCGTGCCCCGCCGCAGTCCCTAGCCCGCCCGGTGCCCGCCATGTCCGAGATCCTACCCTACGGCGAGGACAAGATGGGCCGCTTCGGCGCAGACACCGAGGGTTCCGACCTCTCTTTCAGCTGCCGCCTGCAGGACACCAACTCCTTCTTCGCTGGCAACCAGGCCAAGCGGCCCCCCAAGCTGGGCCAGATCGGCCGAGCCAAGAGAGGTACGCGGCCCTGGCCCGGAGTCGCCGCCTGACCCAGAAACCCTTCGCCCGGCGTCCCCAGGCTGCCGTTCCCCGTCAAGTGGCAGCTGCTCTTGCCGCAGACCAGTGCAGCCAGCTGCGCACCCTCCCGGGGTGGGGAGGGTCCCTGCTGTGGAGTTGTCCCATTCTTTCCCTCTCCCGGGAATACTATGTCCCGGATTCGAAGCTCTCCACTTCTGGAAAAAGAGCCCCGGCTCCTGGTCGAGGGGGAGGGGCCGCTTAGGGTATTTGGGGCTGCTTGGCACACAAGGTGGTGGGCCAGTTCCTTGGGCTAAGATGAGTAGGTGGATGTTACTGGAGGGCACCGAGGCTGGGGGTTCGGTCGTCTTGGTTGTTTGCATTGGGAGGGGACTCTGGGCGGCACTATCAGAACAGGGATTCAGGTAGAGGAAAGGGTTACACCAGGTGACAGTTTCATCTGTGCTCAGTTCGAGGAGGGGGTTGTGTCCAAGGGAGAGGTTTCTGGTCAGCTTAGATGGAGGAAGGCTCAGGTGACGGGAGGGTTCGCACTGGGAGTCTTCGGAAGAGGGGTGTTCCTACATAGGGAGGTTTGGGGTCCCAGGTTTGGTAGCAGGTAGGGTCCGCGGGAGAGTTCGGGTGGGGAGGGCATAGGGTTTCGAGTGGTGTCGCGGGAACACAGAGTAGATCTGCGCGGGGCGTGAGGACACCGGCCCCACTGTCGCCGCCGCCCCCCGAGACCGCGCAGCTGATGCGCTTTCTCCCTGCGCAGTGGTGATCGAGGATGACCGGATAGACGACGTGCTGAAGGGGATGGGGGAGAAGCCTCCGTCCGGAGTGTAGACGCGCCGGCTCTGGCGGCGGGCTCCGGGCCCAGCCCCGCAGCGGCCAGGAGCACGGGCCGGCGATGCGGCTGCCGGCGCACCCCCGCCCGGGGCCGAAGTGCCTGCGGGCGGGGGCTGCAGGGCCACGCCGCCGCGGGGTCGGTGTTGCTACCGCCGCTGTCAGGCGCTCCGGAGCTGTCCGCTTCAGCACCACGGCGGCGGCGGTAGCGGTGGTGCGGACCAGCCCGGAGCCCGCCGACGCACTCATGCACTTTAGAACCTCGGGCCGCAGCTCCACCCCGCACACCGGAACCGACACAGAGACCCACGGCCCCCAGCCCGCCCCCTCCCGCACGGCTCCCCTGCCCCGCCCCTCCTCCGATCAAGCTGGTCTGCAGCCCGGGCAGCTGCGGCGTCGGACTGCGCGGCCAGGGAGGTTTGGCTGCATATTTGCATGAGCTTCCTACCCACCTCAGCCTAGCCCTCCGGGCCGTTCCTTAACTGTATCCCTGTCTGGCGTGACCCCAGCCTCTTTCTAAGGGACTTCCTCAGCACATTTGTATTTTTATATCCGATTCTTTGTTTACTGGCTCCGCTCATGGTTTGTGCCCTTCCCCCACAGCCTCCGCCATGCTCTTCTGCGCCTGGCAGATAGGACAGGTGTTGAGACTGGGATGGGACAAGCCCCCAACATGGTAACTAATCACATGGCCAGTCTGCCCAATTCTGACCCCAGGAGGCTCATTGGGAGACTCCTCCCTCCCAAGGTATCATCTTTTAAGGGCCCAGATCTGATTTTACCTTGGACCCCTTCATGCTATCCCTGGGAACCCAAATGGGGACTGCTCAGTACCTTTGGATGACACCTGTGGACCGGAAGACCCAGGGTTGTCCTTTGTAAAAATGTTTCTCCATCCTCAATGTAACAGGAGTGTGTGAATAAACACAGACCTCCGTGTGTGAGTGTGTGTGCGTGTGTCTGCTGCTTTGGTCTGCTGGGGTACAGGTGTTGACAATCTTGGGTACAGATTCCTGGTGGAGAAGGTGAACGTTGTCAGGGGACATCATAAACATCCTTAAGTACTTGTATAACCTAAGCAGGACCGGTCACCATGTTGGGGCTAGAGCCAGAACCAGAAGCATAAAGCAGTCTAAATTCAAAGTCTTTATAGCCCCTCAAGGATAAATCCAGGTTGGATGAGCATATCCAAGGCAGAGGAGCTGTGTTGAGCTTTGCCCCAAAAGATAAAAGTCACATGGAGAAGTTGGGGAACTGTATAGAAATAAAAGTCCTAGAAGCCAGAAACCTGGGATCTGGGACTTAGTTGGACTCACACTGTATTGGTTCACATGGGCTTGATCCCACCGGCATGTTTTTACATGCAAGACCTCTGGATTTGAGTACCCAACAACCAATCCCCAGCCCCAAGTTGGGAATTCCAACTCCTTAGGAGCCTAATGCACAAAGGCAGGGAGGCCTTGGAGATCACACTTCCAGTCTCACAGCTGAATGGTACTGAGGAAGTCCTCACTGTCTGAGTCCTGGAGGAAGCAGGGTGAGGGAGGAGGGCTGGGGGAGGAGAGGATCTGGGCCCCCAGGGCCAGCTGGGACGCACTGAGCTCTCTGCCCTTATGCATGATGTAAAAGTGGAAATGGAGACCGCTGCTATAGGTTGTATGCCTCAGTGACCAGTCATAACGGGATTGGGCATAGTGTCTGATCCTAAAGTGGGGACCCGCAGAAGTCATCGAGATGAATCGGCCTCCAGGAACAAGCACCCGGCTCACCTGCAAGGTAGACAGGGAAACCATCAGTTCGGAATCATTTCCAGGTTCTCAAAGGTCAGTACAGCCCATGATGATCTCCTAACCAAGCCTTAGATACTACTTTATATCCAGTAGTTCTTTTCCGGCTTTCTATGGTAGACTAAGCCACCCTCTGCCTTTGGTTGTTCTATATAAGGCTGGGTTCTAGACAGGGAAGACATTCATGCAGGAGACCTTGCTTTCTTATCAGCTACTCACTTTCCCAATCTGTCTCACCTGTCTGGGACCTGGCTACCACTTCTTCCCCATGTCAAGCTAATGTCCAACCACTGATTGGCCTTGGTCACTCCAGTCTCCTCTATTCTTCAGAAATCCATACTTTTAAGAGGACCTGTTCCAAACCCCATTTTCTGACTGCTGAGTTCTTCCAAGGTCCTGAGAGTTCAACCCTTTACCCCTGCATCTTGGTCTGCTGTTTTGCTGCTTCCTCACCTCACTCAGCACCTGGTCCACAGTGTGAACACCTTCAGAGGATACATTCCAGGGATCCGGCTCCCCAGCGAGCAGGGCATCCAGGGTGCCCTTCTCGAGGACAACATCAAAGGACCCACTAGGGAAGTCCAGTGTTCGGACATCCATGGTCTCCCAGCGTAGACTGGGTACATGGGCATAGCGAACTTGCATGGCTGCCACCACTACTGGAGAGTAATCCACACTGGTCACATTAGGGAAGCCTCCAAGGAATAGCTCATAACTCAAGGCACTGTTCCCGCAACCTGCCGTGGGATGGGTAGCAGAAGAGCTAGGTTAGCTTTGGTTCTCACCTCCAGTTATTTATCCACTATTAGGCCTATTTTCTCTCCATTTATCCCCTGCACCTGACCCTGCACCAAGTTCTTAAAGCAACAGGATGTAGAAGAGTGCTGAGTTTTGGAATCACACAGACTTGGACACCAAGTGTCTGTCTGTCTCAGCTATGTGGACTAGGGTACGTTGCTTCAGTACCAAGAACTTGAGTTTCCTATTTAAGAGAATGACAAGAACAGTAGCTAGCCTACACACAGATGCAATGTACTAAATTTAAGAGCTACAAACATCTGTGGAGTTGCTGAAGGAGCGTGGAACTCAAGAGTTCAAAGATTTGGATTTGACTTTCCCAGTTACAAAGAAAAGCATCTGATTTAGGGGCTTCAGTTTCCTCACACTCAGAATGTATATAATATTGGCATCATTAGGATCATAATACTATTACCCTAACGGTATCTCTAACTGCTAAGAGGATCTTGGAACCCTGGAAGATGTCATGTTATGGGTTATCATGTTATTTTGATGCCCAAGGCAGAATTAATAAACTAAGAGAAGACTAGATGGGGACATGCAGTGAAGCTATCCATTGTACTAAATGTATGTATTGGACACTCCACTTTGGTCTCTGCTGATAAAGAGTGCATGCTCTGCAGAAGTAGCTAAAGGAACAGAGTGCTTTCCTAGCAAGGACAAAGCCCTGGGTTGGCTCCTAAACACCATATAAAACTGAACGTAGTAGTGTGTAGTAGTGCATGCCTGTAATCCCAGGGAGAGGATCAGGAGTCATTCTTAGCTACACAGCAAATGCAAAGCCACCTAGGTTATAAGAGACCTTGAGTGTTTTTTGGATTTTTGTTTTTGTTTTTTTGAGACAGGTGTTTTTTCTCTGTGCAGTCCTGGCTGTTCTGGAACTCACTCTATAGAACAGGCTGGTCTTCAATTCAGAGATCTGCCCACCCCTCTGCCTCCTGGATGCTGGGATTAAAGGCATGTGCCACCACTGCCCGGGTTTGGTTTTGGTTTTAAGTGCCTGCTGTCAAGGAACTTGTGCCCTGATGGGAAGATTAAATTTAGAATTATACCTACCATATAACTGAACAAGGGACAAACTAGCATCACATGGGTAGGCAACTGACCCTACCTGGGGTGAGTCTGCCAAGGATTTCAAAGACATTGACTCAGAAGAGCTGAAAAATAAGCATTGTCTTGGGAGTTGGGGGTGGGGTGCAGGGAAATCTGGGGTAAATTATCTACCAATTGATCTCTAAGCTAGGCATGGTGGCTCACCAACTTTAATCCCAGCATTTAGGAGGCAGAGGCAGGTGGACTCTGAATTGGAGGTCAGCCTGGGCTAAAGTATGACCCTGTTTCAAAAAATGAAGGAATGCAGTCTCTAAGGGGGCAGGGTCAAGGAGAGGGAGGTTGAGATTTTAAGAGGCTCAGATTTTAAATGAGATTTAAAGATATATAGCACAATTTGCACACCTGCTTTGAAAGAAAGTGGTCTCGTGCAGGTCTTCCTGCATCCTATCTTGGGCTAAGAATGGGGCTAGATAGCAGCTCTTGGCAGGTCCCATTCAGAGATCTCAACTTCTTCGGATCCAGACTGCTTCCAACCCTTATTTATTGATATCATAGAATCATGAGATTAGGAATTCAAGGCCAGGCTCATCTACATAGTAAGTTCCAGGCCAGCCCATGTATCTTAATACCATGCCTCAGAATCATAAACAGGCTGGTCTAGGTTGCAGGCACCTTTAATCCCAGCACTGAGTAGACAGAGGCAGGTAGATCTCTGAGTTCCAGGCCAGCCTGGGCTACATAGTGAAGTCACACTCAAAAAGAAAGATACTAAAAAAAGGAATTTCTTTTTAGATAGACTGCCTATGTAGTTGAGAATGACATTGAAATTCTGATCTTTCGACTTCTGGGTTTCAGCGCCAGATGAATGAAAATAAATAAATAAATAAATAAATGGGAAGGAACATGACTGCTCCTATGTTTGATGGAGGAGTTTATTATAGATATGTGGGAGAGCATAGCCAGAGGTAGGGACATCTGGGAGAGTACAGAGTGGCCAGGACCCTGAGCTATGAGAGGAGAGCAGGGAGGGGAAGGAAGGAGAGGGGAACCAGGTGCAGCAGCCGGGAGGCCCAAAAGAGTAGATGAAAAGGCCAGGTAACCAGAATGGTGGGATTGTCCAGGGAGGAGCAGCTCAGTGGTATGCCAGTCAGGAGAGCCTTGAAACGGGGAGAAGGATGCAGGACGAACCTGGCGGCCAGTATCTACTTTGAGATGTTAAAACAGGCACCTCAGCCATTTGTCCCAGGTTTGAAACCTGACACTTCTACTTCTGGATCACTGGGATTTCAGATTTATGTGAAATATGGACCATTTGCAATTTACGCGATACTAGGAATTGAACCCACAGCTTTCTGCAAGCTGGGCGAGAGCTTGACGAGCCGAGTTACATCCTTAGCCCTCCCCCCAAATTATTACAGTTAATATTCACTGAACACTCAGTATTATCCCAAGTAGTTTGTAAGAATTCTCAGTTTACTTTCAATATGATTCATGCAGAAATAGTATTTTATTGTTCTCAATTTTTAGGTGGAGAAATCCAGGAAAACTAGTTAAGGAGCTTTCCAAGGACACACAGAGATGGAGCCAGAATTTGGGCTTTAAACACTATGCTCAACTGACTTTCAGTTTTCAAGAGGCCCACTCAAGCCCGGTGGTGACACTCCAGCTTGGGCTACATTAGCATGACCAGTAGGCTGTAATTCACTATGCCTCTTCCTGCGTGCTGCAAGGCAAGACAGCAGAACTAGAAACCTGGATATCAGAGAGCATCCTTGGTTTGTATGTGGATGACAGCAGATTCTGGCAATGTTCTGACCAGACCCCTGTAGCCCTTTTATACCTTTTAGTATGTCCCAGGTTTGGGTATGTATTTGCTTCTGATGGTCTTCATCTGTGACGATTCAGGCCAACATTATTCTTGAGATTGTGCCTGAGATCACAGTTTTGTTTATCTTCTTGCCTTGCCCCAGTCTTACCAGTCAGTTTCTCCTGGAAGCTACTACTGGATGGATGACTTGGACATGAATCTCCTTCTTGGGATCCTTCCTGGGGAACTCAACCCAAGACCGTGACTTACAGTACAATCTGTATTTCCTTCTGATAAATAACGCTTTGGGTGGGTATAGTGGCTCACACCTGTCATCTCAGCTCCCAGGAGGCAAAGGCAAACAGAGCTTTGGGAGGCTGATGCCAGACTAGCCTACCTGTGAGTTTTAGGCTAGCCAGGACTACAGGAGACTCTGTCTTAAACATAAGTTTTATTAGAGAACATCAGTTCTTTTATAGCTGTGTGTCTATTACCATAGCAGAACTGAGTGTCTGGGAGAGAGACTGCAACGCCTAAAATATCTACTCTCTGGCCATGTTCAGAAAAGGTTTATAGACCCCTAACCTACAATAGCTCTGAATACTCGTTATTCAGCTTTAGAAACCGGGTAAATACATTAGAAGGGGCCAGCATATTGCCGGGCACCTGCCAGGTGCTCTACTCAGATCTGAGGAAATGAAGTGTAGTATAGGTGACTTCCCAAATTGAGTCCTGTTCTTAGATCTCGAAGTTCTAAGCTTTCTGAAAACCTAAACTTTTACAATTAGGCTTTTCATCTCCTATCCCTCCTTAGACTTGTCCCTTCTATCCAGAAAAAGAACACCTCTTGGTCAGCAAGATTCTAAGATTTTAAGGAAGATAGATGTCTTGCTCACCAGCAGCATGACAATCAGCTGTGGAGATTGCTGAAAACAGAGTCCTGAGGGCAGGCCTGCTGGTGCCCACCTGCAATCCCAGAACTTAGGAGGTAGGGGTGAAAAACAGGTGCAAGTCCTAATCAGTAAATGTCAGACTAGCCTGCTACAGAACAAGACCCGATTTCGAAAAAGAAAACAAAAGAAAAAAGATTCCTAGCATCTATATTAGACTTCCCTGGAATTAGAATCTCAGAGTGAGGCCTAACTTGCCAGTTAACTTTGAAAGACACTAAGGCTTGATAAATGTAGTTCTGTGGTAAATCTATAAATAAATGCAATAGTATACAATCACAGAACTCAAGAAACTGTTTACTTCTAGTGGAGAGAAGTTATGGGTAAACCATAAGAAAACTCTGAAATCACATGAAGCTTTTTTGCCAGGAATTGGTCTAGATAGTTCACATGCTCATCTCATCACTAACAAATCTGATATGTAGGTTCCCATTTTCTTGTTTATTTATTTATGTTGTTTTGCTGAAACAGGGTTTCTCTATGTAACCTCCTAGTTGTACTGGAACTTGCTGCGTAGCCCAGGCTGGCCTCTTGCTCCCTCTTGCTGGGATTAAAGGTATGAGTCACCACACCCAGGTAGGTTTTTATTTTCTTAAGGCTTGGAAATGGAGGTAGGGAAATTTAAAGATTTTGTGCAAGATTACAACTCCAGCTAAGCAAGTTTCTACCATTAACTACTTGCTCTCAGCATCCAAATTCTTAGTCACTAGGTTATAGCTTCTAGTCCTGGTCATGTTCTACTTCCCAAACTGAGTAGTGCAGACACACATTATATTATTTATACTTTACATACATATTGTATGTATAAGAGACAGCCTTTTTATCGCTATCAAGTATTCCACTTAAATGTATACAGGCTTTAGAAGCAGAGGCAGGTGGATCTCTGTGAGTTCAAAGCCAGCCTATTCTATAAGGTGAGTTCCAGGCCAGCCAGGATTACACAGTGAGACCCTGTCTCAAAACAAAAACAAACAAGCAAAAAACCAAATGTATACAGGCACAAATGTATACAGGCACAAAAAACAAATGTATACAGTTTGTAAACAAAACGTTTACAAACTATATTTGGAAGGCAACTCTACTAATTCAAACTTTTCCTGAGTATCCAGCAGCTGACATCCTAGCATCTCTCTGTGTACACCTACCTCAGCTGCAATTCTCCATCAGACTCAGAGGGCGTTATTCTACCCTATTAGTGTTTAGGACCAAGTTTTCCATCTGGGGTTCAGAAACGTGGTAACTCCCTTTACCTGACAACGGCTCCCGGTACCCACTGGTACGAAAAGAAAACTAGGTGTTATGCTCGAGGTTCACATGACTTACTCCAGAAAAATTCGCAGCCCCATTTCTAGAAACGGAAACTGAAGCACACAATGGATTCATTCATGACTTGTCCTAGGTTACACAGCCAATTACTGTTGGGACTTGAAGTAGGTCCACAGAGATGTGCTCTCCAGTGTCCTAGGGTGCCTCCAGTGTCTGGGGCAGGGTAATGTCCCTCGCTGGGACACCAAAGGACTTTTTCCAGAGTGCTGACGATCTCTTATTTCTGTTTGCCCTGGCTAAATACAGACGGATTCTGAAGGTACTGGGTCTTGGCTCCGAACTGGGGCGTCCTCATATAGGAGAAAGCAGAAGGTAAGAAAGCAGATGTGGTCTGGCCAGCGACCGGCGGCTGGGACACTACCCACCTAGCACAAGGATACGGTCCTCAGGACACAGCTCCGGCTCTAGGAGGGCACGGAAGGAAGCGAAGTCTCCGAACCACTCGTAGGGTTCAGAGTCCGCCGCATCTTTGTAGCGCTGGTCCCAGTACTGGACTTGGCGGTACTGGAAGTTCTTCTCGGGTAACTCCGGAGGGGACACAGGAGTCCGGGGAGAGGCCATGCTCCAGGCAGCGCCGCAGCTAGGGCGGAGCTTAGGAGCCCAATCACCGAGGTAAGAAGTGGGAGGCGGAGCCTGTGTCTCCGCCCTCCCCTGCTGCTGCTCCACACAAACACGTGGAACTTCCGTCATCTTCTAAGCTCTTTTTTGAAAATCGTCCGGCTGGAAAGCTGAATTACTTGGTGTCTTATTAACGTACTGCCCATCTCAACTCGTCCACATTTCCTCGTGGCAGACCAGATCTGGTCACCAGATGTGACCAGGCCCATCACCGCGTCCTCTTGTGTTCGTTTTTCAATATCCCTTTCCATTAAGAGGCGTGGTTAATTAAAGATTCCCTTATTCCCAAGATTTTAGGAACACCTTCGGGTGCTTCGGGAAGGCGGGAGGAATGCTGAAAGGAGCTTTCCCCTCTAGCGTGAACACAACTACTCTGGACACAGGCCGAGTGGAATGCTGGACTTGGAGAAGAGAACAGAACTGTTGTTTTGTTTTCTGGGCAAACACTGATATATTGGCGTTTATGAGCTCTGGTCCGGACATACACCGAGAAGTATATGTATAGATTACAATATCGTGTAGTCCTTCAAATGAGATGCGTTCTAAGGACTATCTTATCTTTTTTCAGGTCCACATATCCACATTAGAAATATCTCACCACTATGTATAACAAGCACTAAATATATATCAAATGAATCATTTTGACCTAGAAACTCCGGCGCTCTGAGCCCGATTAGTAGACTGCTATGCACTAAATAAGGATTCTGGTTACTCGGATCAGCATTTAGTTTGAGGACGCCCAGAGAGGGAACCGGAACCTAGTGTCTTAGGGTTGGTTTTCCCGGGTGGTGGAAGCACAAGAGTGGCGCACTGTCAAGATGGCTGCTGGGCTGCGGAAACGCGGCCCGCCGGGTTCTGTTGTCCAGCCGGCAGGAATCTGGAAACAATGGCTACAGCGGGCCTGGCAAGAACGCTACCTACTGCTGCGGGAGCCACGCTACACATTGCTGGTGGCCTCCTGCCTCTGCCTAGCAGAGGTGGGCATCACCTTCTGGGTCATTCACAGGGTGGCATGTGAGTTCACTGAAGGGGAGAGAACCGGAGGGAGGGAGGGATACCCAAACCTCTGACCCAAACTAGGTTACAGAGCTTTCATTCACCATTCAAACCTATATCCTTTACCCGACCCAAGCCCACTTTCCAGAATAGCGATCATAATCTGTCTCCCATATGAGAGGGAGGTGATTACCCCCTGCATTTAACATTCAGCCTGCTAAGAAAGCATAATCAGCCGAGAAGTAAGTTCTGTCCAGAATTAATATGCTGTTGCTGTTCCTGCTGCTTGTCTGTACCCTTAGCCGGTCACTTCCCATCCCAGATCTGATTTTTCATGCTTTTAATTCTTAGGTCTTGAAAGTCCTTTTAAAGAATGCATTTTGTAGCCGGGCAGTGGTGGCGCACACCTTTAATCCCAGCACTTGGGGAGGCAGAGGCAGGTGGATTTCTGAGTTCGAGACCAGCCTGGTCTACAGAGTGTGTTCCAGGACAGCCAGGGCTACACAGAGAAACCCTGTCTTGAAAAAAACAAAACAAAAAAACAAAAACAAAATTGCACCATTTAAGTTCATTAGGTACTGGTGTCTTCCAGGATCTGTTTTTAAAAACAAAACAAAACCAAAAAAAAAAAAGCCAGAGTCTCACTAAGTAGCCCTGATTGGCCTTGCTATGTAGACCACAGTGGCCTCAAGCTCACAGAGATCTACCTGCTTCGGGCTCCTGAGTGTTGTTGAGGTTAAAGGCGGACACCACCACAGCTGGCTTCATAATGATCCTGTTTTTAAAATGAGAGCGAGGAACATTCAAGAAACATAATCACCATTAACATGTAGCCTCCACATTCACACTCACGTGTGTGCACACTTATGTGCACACCCACACATGTGCATATAAACACACACAAGACAGAGGAAGACAGCAAGCCTGTTACCTTTTAAAAACTAAGGGGTCAGGTGGTGGTGGTGGTGGTGGTGGTGACACACGCCTTTAATCCCAGCACTTGGGAGGCAGAAGCAGGTGGATCTCTGTGAGTTCCAGGACAGCCAGACAGCCAAGGCTACACAGAGAAACCCTGTCTCATGTCTCATGAATCCACACATACACACACACTGAAAAGGAGAGAAGTAGTACTCGATACTCAAGGAACACAGGAAAGAGTAAATTTGGAGTAGGAAGAAAGATCATAAATTCAATTCTACACATTGAATTTAAGACTCCTGCATTGATGGGCCTAAGGAGATAGCTTAGCCGGTATTTACCATGCCAGTGTGAGACCCATAGTTCAGATTCCTAGCGTTATACATAAATGCCAGGCAGGCATGGTGGCCCATCTGTAATCACGGCACTGGAGAGACAGGACAAGGGATCCTTGAAGCAAACTGACTAGCTAGACTCTGTTATATAAGTGATGGAGGAAGACACTAGTGTCAACTCCTGGCTTTCATGTGCGCATGCACACACACACACACACACACATACACATAGAGAGAGAGACAAAGTATATGGGTTCACCCAGAGAATGCCCTACATGCAGTTAGATAAGGAATGGTGATGGAAGAAACCTGGGAATAAGGTAGAACTCTGGGCTTTGGTGGTCTGAAAGCATGGGGTTTAGAAGTAGACAAGTTCTGGACTCAGAAGGAACAAGACCATGTTATCTTCTTCCAGACACAGAGATTGACTGGAAGGCCTACATGGCCCAGGTGGAGGGTTTCATCAATGGCACATATGACTACACACAGCTGCAGGGTGACACCGGACCTCTTGTGTGAGTGAGGATAGGAAGTCTGAAGACATTGTGAAGGGCTGGGTGGGTACCTGGCTGCTTGTCCTGACCTAGGCTCATGTTTCCTTTCGTCTTCCAGCTACCCAGCTGGTTTTCTGTACGTCTTTATGGGGCTGTACTATGCTACTGACCGGGGCACTGACATCCCGATGGCCCAGAACATCTTTGCTGTACTCTACCTTGTCACCTTGGTGCTTGTTTTCTTGATATACCACCAGACCTCCAAGGTGAGTTGATGCTACAGGACCAACTGGCCCTGGCCTAAAGTGGGTGGTGGGGTGGCTCAGGTTTGGGGAGCTGACATTGGTGCCCACCCTTTAGGTGCCTCCCTTCGTCTTTTTCTTCATGTGTTGCGCCTCTTACCGTGTCCATTCCATCTTTGTACTGCGGCTCTTCAATGACCCAGTGGCTATGGCATTGCTCTTCCTGAGCATCAACCTCTTCCTGGCGCAGTGCTGGAGCTGGGGCTGCTGCTGTTTCAGGTCAGCGCCTCTTCCTTCTGCCCCCTCTGTCACATTTCCATATCTTCCAAATGTTCTGCAAGAGAGGACATCAAGAGTGGTTAGATACTGTAGGTCACTCTGGCCTCCCTGAACAAGTCAAGGATCTGTAGAAAATCCCTCTTTCCTCATGCTTTCTTCCTATCTTGTCCGGGGATGGCATCCATTGTTGGAGTTGGCCCTTACGTATGTCCATCAGTATGTGTCCAGTTAGTCTGGACAGAGGGACCGGGTATTATTCCCTTCTTCCCAGCCTCCTCTCAGGCCATCTTATGCTCCTCTAACAGTCCTGGATGGAGACCACATCCTGGCACTTAATAGCCTGGGGAGAAAAATCTATGGGGAGGTGGGTATGTCTTTCCAAGGGGCACACAGTTCTGGGGCTGATCCTCGACCTTTCCTGTCCTTTGTCCATTTCAGCCTGGCCGTCTCAGTGAAGATGAATGTGCTACTCTTTGCCCCGGGATTGCTATTCCTTCTTCTTACTCAGTTTGGCTTCCGTGGAGCCCTCCCCAAGCTGGCCATCTGTGCTGCTCTTCAGGTACCTCTCGAAAGGGCCTCCCGTTACTGAAGAGTCAGGTCTCCTTAAATCTCTTAGGGCTTTCTCAGAAGCCAACAGACAAGAGCTTGGAGTTGCTTATGAGCTGGGCAGCCACTTTAGGCCCCATGGTTACTGAACTTGGCAGGCCTCTCAGGCTACCTAAAGCTGCTTGCTTAAGACCTGGTCAACTAGGCATGGCAGTATGCATCTTTAACCCTAACACTTGGGAGGTGGATCTCTGAGTTCAAGGCCAGCCTGGTCTACATTACAAATGCCAGGCCAGGACTACATAGTGAGACTCTCTCTCTTTAAATACCTCCCTCCCCCTTGACACACAGACACACACACACCACACACACAATCAGGTGAATTTTTTTTCAAGATTTTTAAAAGAATTTTTATTTATGTGTATGAGAGCTCAATTTGCATCTGTGCCTGCACGACAGAAAAACATTAGATCCCATTTAGATAGCCATGAGTCACCATGTGGTTGCTGGGAGTTGAACTCAGGACCTCTGGAAGAGCAATGAGTGCTCTTAACAAACTGAGCCATCTCTCCAGCCCACGATCTGGTGAATTCTTGAGGAAGGCATTGTGATCAACCCCCTCCTATGCTTCTTTGGTGTCAGGCTCTGGTAGGCAGTGAAAGTGGGGAGGGAGGTTTTCCTGGAACTCCTTGAGTAAATAAGGGAGCTTCCGAGGCTTCCATCTCACTGTGCTCTCCTAAGTGACTACCCTGAAGGCTGGGGTGAGCCTAAGAAGCTCTGTTGGCTTCACACCCATTCTCAGGTGATGTTGGGATTGCCCTTCTTGCTGGAGAACCCCACTGGCTACCTATCCCGCTCCTTTGACCTTGGCCGTCAGTTTCTTTTCCAATGGACGGTGAACTGGCGTTTCCTGCCTGAAGCTGTCTTCCTGCATCGTGCCTTCCATCTGGCCCTGTTGGCTGCCCATCTTAGCCTCCTCTTGCTGTTTGCCCTCTGTAGGTGGCACAGGTAAGAAGTAGGGCGATTATCACATGGGAAACTTCAGGGGATGGAGTGGAGAACTTAGCCCTTAGGAGCTACTTGGGGGAATGTTAAGTTCATGGTGGTTAATCTAGAATTCGGCCTACAACTGGCCCTTGATAAATGTCTGAATGACTTCTCTTCAGAACAGGAGAAAGTATTCTATCACTGCTGAAGGATCCTTCCAAAAGGAAAGTTCCCCCCCAACCCCTCACACCTAACCATATCCTTTAAAGCATGGAAAGATAAGTTTTGATCTCTCCGGGTGCAGATAGAGTCTTAGTCTGTTTGCCTGAGGTAGCAGGCTACCACAGGCAGACGCCGGAGCCCAGTCATAGATCTGCAGCAAACACTGCCCTCTTGGTATTGTCTCAAGTGTCTGTACTCCCTAACATGTGAAGTCCACCTGAGTTAGGGAAGTACTTGATTAATTTTACAGAGGGAAGAATTAAGACCAGAAAGTGAGGGATTCAGACTCCTTAGGCTTTACAGTCCCCTGCATTCCTGTCTCCCTTCTAAATTGAGGAACAGATCCAGAGAGGCTAAAAAGCTTGTGCGAGGCTTGCTTGTAGGACAGAGCAGGGTGCTTTCTTACCCGGGAACTTTCGGCCCTCCACCCCGCCCACGCCTTAACCACCACGTCACAGATCGTCTCCGTTCTCTTCACCTCCAATCTCATCGGCATCTGCTTTAGCCGCTCCCTCCACTACCAGTTTTATGTCTGGTACTTCCACACGCTGCCCTACCTTCTGTGGGCCATGCCTGCACGATGGCTCACACACCTGCTCAGGTACTGGCTGGGACAACCTGGAAGGGTCGGGGAAGGGCTTGGGAGCTCCTCCTCTCAAAGCTGTATCTAGAGAAGGGGATGGGGTGGATGGATGGGTGGGTGTAGGTCATGAGAAACCGAATGCTGCAGACCTTGAAATGGAGAGGAGCCATTTGTCATTTCCAGGTTGCTGGTGCTGGGACTCATTGAGCTTTCCTGGAATACATACCCATCCACAGCCTTCAGCTCTGCTGCCCTGCACCTGTGCCATGCTGTCATCCTGCTGCAGCTCTGGCTGTCCCCTCAGTTCTTTCCTAAGAGCATCCAGCCGAGCAGGAAAACTCACTGAAATCCACCCCTTCCTTCTAGGACTTGCTCAGCATCATGGGAGGAATGGACTCTGTGTTCTTAGAATAAACCTTTCCAAGTCCATCTTTGTGCAGCCTACATAAAGTTAGTGCTCACTCGTGCCTGCACCGAGCTATAAGGTGCGTCTTCCCAACATGGAAACAAACATCTCATCAGGCAGTCTTAAGAGGCACTTTATTGCATAGGATTTGGGACTGTAGCTCTCTCCTCTTCCATTATCCTAAAGAGAGCTCAGAGCACATAGGAAGGGGGAATGCAGTGGGAGGAGAGAGAAGAGAGCACAGGCAGGCACTTTCCGTGGTGGCAAGGATATTTGGAGGGGTGTGTGTGTGTGTGTGTGTGTGTGTGTGTGTAGCAATGGAGCATGGCAGACACCAACTTATTCTTTCCCAGCACCAAGAGACTGGCCCTGGGTGGCAGTGACTTTGTGTTGGGGGTCGCTAACCAGGGCTGCAAGCAGCCTTACACATTCGAAGGGCTGTAACACAGCAAGTGTAGCTGCAGATTCTGGTCCCAGTGTCGCAGTAACAGAAAGAGCCCCCGGGCAGCAGCTTTAAGAGCCGTCAGATCAAGGCCATCTGGCAGGTGTTGGGCCCTCAGCCAGCAATCAGCTTTGGAAGCTGTCAGTTCCCACTCGCCAAAGGCAGCTGCACAGCGGTGTTCCAGCCATGCCAGTGCCACGGCTGTGGCCCAAGTACGCCCACGAAGATCAGAGCTTTCCTGCCTTTCCATTCCTTCTGAGGCCTCCGTATCTGAGCCCCTCCCACTGTCTACCTGTCCTGGACCTTCAGAGCCTGAGCTGGGGGACTGGCTGCAAGAAGCCGTAGCACTGTCACCTTGGCCAATACCAGGGCCCAGAAATGCCCAAGGAGATGAGGCTGAGGTGGGGCTGAGGCTGGCACGGTGTGCAGCAAAGGGCGAGGCTCGACACAGGCGTTCTTGAGGAATGCACACAGCAGCACAGAAGGGTTCATCCAGACGAAAGGAGCCTGGGGCCTCTTGCAGTCGTACCTGAGGAGAGAAGAGGTGGGGGGGAGATGGAGCTGAGACAGAGCTCTGGCTCGAATGGTGCTACCCTCCACCTCCCCAGTCCTCACCAAAGGAAGGTAGTCATGGTTGCTGCTGTCACTGCTGTTCTCATGAGTCTGGCTCTTATTGGAGCTGCAAAGTCTGCGATGACGACCCAGGCTGAGCCTGGAAGAGGCTGGAGGCTGGTGGGGCAAGCCATGATGATCTCTAGTAGGAGATATGGGCTCCCCCAATGCTGACTTGGAGTTGTCATTTAGGTCCAGGTCCCAGGCACCTGCAGAACAGCCTCCCTGATGTCCTACAGTAGGGTTACCCAGTACCAGCAAGTGGTCCAAAGACCACCTGTGCTCTATCCACTGCATCTGAGCCATACCTTTAGAGTGGACTGCTGTGGACAGAGGAGGGGCAGCCAGATGGTCTTGAGAAGCAGACATGCCTGAGAGCTCAACTGGGTCTGCAAGAGTACGGGAGTCAGTCCCACTGAGTTGCCAGTGAGGTGAGGTGAGGGTCATACCTTAGAGGTCATCAGAGAAGAACCATACCTGAACTCCACACCTGCAGGGCTCCAGGCAAGACCTCCCTAGTGGTAGCATCTACAGCAACAGGGTAGGTAAAGCAGGATGGGGCAGAGCTGACCTTGCTTGTCTGAATGGCTCTGAGCCAGGACCTTCTGATTCTGCCTGTAAATCGAAGCAGTAGCAAGCTCAACTCTCACTATCTATAGAAAGCTGCATTAAAAATGCTGGAAAATGTGGGTCCCTAACAAGTCGAGTGAGGGGTGTCTTGGTCTCTGTTCCCTGTCATTGGACTGCAAGGTTGAGCCTCCATGGGAGAAGATATGCCTAGTCCTGCTGGGAACAGATATCTCAGGGTGGTGTGGTACCCAAGGGGGTCTTCCCCTTCTTTGAGGAGAAGGGGAGGGAGTAATATAGGAGGGACTAGTGAGGGTGGGACTGGGAAGAGAGGGTGGGCTGTGACCACTGGGATGTAAATTCAACAAAGAAACACTGCTGGCAAGCCAAACATGGTGGCTTTAATCCCAGCACTCCAGAGACCAAGGCAGGCCAGTATCTGCGAGTTCCAAGCCAGGCAGGACGACATGGCAATACCGTCTCAAGAACCACTGGAGTGATTCCTACAGCCTCTCCTGTTCCCCTAGAAACAGTGGATGGCTATCTTTGGTTCAGAACCAGATCTTCCCGACTTTGACAAGAATAGGTGAACCTTCAACCTACAGTAGAACTAGAACCCCCTAGGAACACAGCAATTTCGTGGTCTGGAGTGATCCTCCTGCCTCTGCTACCACAGTGTCGCGATTACAGGTGAGTGAGATTACCATCACACTCATGCCCAGGTTGCTTGCTTGCTCTCTGTCTTTTTTTTTCTCCTCTCTTTTCTCTTTCTTTTTTTGTATGATTTAAATTTAGGAAATGGGCTAGGCACAGGCAAACTTTAGCATGCCCACGGGTAGTGGGTGGCCCTCCACGGGACTTCAGGGAGGCTCTTTATTTTTGACAGGGTCCTACTATGTAACCCAGGTTGGCCCGGAGCTCTCTCTTCTCGCCTTAGCCTCCTAACTGCTAGAGTTCCAGGCATATGCCACCGCAGCCAGCACCATACACACGGCCCACCACTCATTAACTGTTGAATACTTGCCAGGGACAGTGTGGGCTGAGGTTTTAACTTATATTTTTAATAATCTTGAATGGAAGGTTTCTTTTCATGTTTCAGGCAGTTTATTACAAGATCATATTACCTTCCATTTTGGTTTCTAGGAAACTTCCCAATTTTGAGTCCTATTCTGGCAAGAGTATATAACTTTAATGTTGGGCTGGAGAGATGGCTCAGCGGTTAAGAGCACTGGCTGCTCTTCCCGAGGTCCTGAGTTCAATTCCCAGCAACCACGTGGTGGCTCATGGCCATCTATAAAGTGATCTGATGCCCTCTTCTGAACTACAGATGTACATGCAGATAGAGTGCTCAATACATAAAATAAACTTTAATGTTGTGTATCTTATACATTTATATTTCCTTTTATCATTATTATTTTATGTGTGGAGGTATTTTGCCTGCATGTTTGTTGTCTTTGTACTACATAAGTGCCTGGTACCCACAGAGGCAAGAAGAGGGTGTTGGATCCCCTGGAATTGGAGTTACAGATGATTGTGAGCCACCATGTGGGTGCTGAGAATTGAACTCAGGACCTCTGGAAGAGCAGTCAGTGCTCTTAACCACTGAGCCATCTCTCCAGCCTTGGTTTCCTTCGTTTTCCTTACCTTGTCAATATGATGAGTCACCTCAAATCCTTTGTGACAAAGTAAGGAACGGGCTGATTTAACACAGAGATATGTACCTTCATCATTTTCTGTTTGAAGCCTTTGTCCCTGAGGTGCATCTGCTAGAAACTTACCCTGCTCAGCCGTGGTTTCAGCTCTTCCACGGAGAGCCAGTTGTTCATTGTCTTGGACCACAGAGGCTGCTGTCAGCCGGTGGAGTGCCTGATCCCATGCAGCTTCTCTCATCGGAAGTGGTGCAGGCTGGGAGCCATCCCCAGGACCCCAGAGTTCCTCCAGCCCAACACCCACCTCCCAGCACATTGGCTGTTCCCCACATAGGGCTCGGATCACCACGTGACAACGTGGAGCCTGAGGAGGCAGAGGTTCTGCTGGAAGAGCTGATTCCCCATTTGGTGGCACAGCCTTGAATAAGAAAGATGGCTCCATCAACATATCCCAGTCCAAGGGGGCTGGGGATAGCAGGTTTCCTGGGGAGAGATGTCAGGGGTATAGGCAACATGGGGCACTGTGCTCCAACAGCTTTGGTGTCAGAAACCCAGCATCCCATCCACCCCTTACCTGAATCATCGAGGCCCTGACCCAGCTGTTGTCCTGGCTCAGGGCCTGATCCATCTGGTATTGCATCTAAAGAGGGGTGCCGGGGTCTACCAGGGACTGGGTTTGCCCGGCCTGAGGGAGATGAGAGACTTCGACCAGCCAAAGCTGCTCTCTGCTGGCGGCCCAGCACCTCAGCGCTCACTGCTCCCACCTGTGTTCAGAGATGGGAGGTCACTGGTCAAGGAATGCTGTGTTTCTAACCACCATAGACATGCAGCTACCCATAATTCCTGCCACCTCATGATATTTCCCTCTTCAGATTGTTTCTTGACTCTCTTTATATCTTCATTGTCTTTTAGCTTATTCTTCCTGACATACCTTACTTGCCTAACTCCCTCTAACAGTCATTCTGACCGAGCACCCATAAAACCACGTCCCTGTGTTCATTACTGGTTGTGACATCATAGATATAGACAAATCCACCTATTTCTCTAGCTAGACTAATAGTAAGGGTTGCACACAGCAGGTGGTAGATAAATGTTTGCTGGATAAGGTGGAGGAAAGAAAGAGGACTAGGTCTCACCTTGAATGGAGATGGTGGGGGTACAGGCAGGGGGCAGGAGCGGGAGCCTGCAGGTTCTACCCAGGCCAGGCTTTGGCAGCCTTGCTGAGAAGGGGGATCCAGGGGAAGGCTACCATTGGGGGAGCCAGGGCCTTGGGAGCCCGGGGACTCGCTACTGCAGGTGGAGCCTGGGCCTGGCTCAGGGCTGGCAGAGCAGTGGGTAAGCACATACTGCTCCCGGATGTATGAGGACTGGAAGATACGACGCCATATAGCTGTGCCAGATGAGGGATTGGGTCCGGGGTCCGTAACTGGGTCTGTCAGAGCTTCTACACCTGCTGGAAAGCAGGAGGATGGGCCCAGCCCTGACCCTTCCCCTTACCATCTCCTACCCGACTATAAACATACACCAGGGCACTCACTCTGCTCTGAGTCTCCTACAGCCCATGGGCTCGACAGCTCTGCTGACACAGTGCCTGTTCCCAGTGGCTCTGTGGTGTGCGTAGGCTCAGTACCAGGGCTGGTGACAGATAATACCTCCTCTGGAGATGGGAAGACTGAACCGCCCAGGCTCTGCCAACCAGGTTCTTGGCCCTGGAGAAAAAGGTATTGAGGAAAAAGTATGCTAATTTTATAATATCTTTTTGCAGGCATAATTCAAAGATGGGTCATAGAAAGTGAAAGCTAATAATCCAGAAGTGAAAAGCCAATAGAAATAAGGGCCAACAAAGTGGCTCAGTGGGTAAAGGCACTTGCTGTGCAAACCTGCCCTCTTGTGTTTGAACCCTAGAACCAATGGAAAGTAGAAAGGCAGAATGGAGTGTAAAAGTTGCCCTCTGACCTCCACATGTATGTTATGTGGCATGCATGGACCCCCACGCACTCAAGTAAGTAAACACATATTAGTGTGTGTGTGTATGTGTGTGTATATGTGTGTGTGTGTATGTATGTGTGTGTGTGTATGCGTGTGTGTGTGTGTGTGTGTGTGTGAGAGAGAGAGAGCGCTCATTTGTGGAGGTCAGGGGACAGCTTGTAGGAGTTGGTTCCCACCTACTATGTGAGTCCTGGGAATTGAACTCAAATCATCAGGCGTGGACGCAAGCACCTTAACACACTGAGCCATCTCCTGAGCCTAAATAGGTTTTTAAAAATTAAAAATATGCTGTAAGATTGTACCTCCTAAAAATAACAAGGAAGCTAAACCATGATACCTCAACAAGAGCAGAACAGTGGCACCACCGATTGCCAACTCTGCTGATGTAGAAGGGGGAAACTGTACCAGGTCCCACTCCTAGACAAAGAACTACAGGCAACTAATGACTGTGGAGAGGCAGGACTAGCCTCTCCCAGGGATGAGCTCCTAATTGTTTATCCAATACAAAGTGTCAGCCAGGACTGGAGAGATGGCTCAGTGTTTAAGAGCGAGCACTGACTGTTCTTCCAGAGGTCCTGAGTTCAATTCCCAGCACCCACATGGTGGCTCACAGCCAACTATAATAGATTCTAATGCTCTCTTCTGGTGTGTCTGAAGAGAGTAACAGTGTACTCACAAACATAAAATAAATAAATCTTTTTTTAAAAGCCACAAAGCGGTCAGCTTCGATCCTGTATATGCACAAGCAACAGGTAGCAGTAATAAAGAGAGGCCATCAGTTTGAGGGGGGAAGAGGGGACACAGGAGGGGTTGGAGAGAGAAACTTGAAGGAGGAAAGTGATATAATTATATCATAATTAAAAATTTAAAATAGGGGAGCTGAAGAGATGGCTCAGTGGTTAAGAGCGCCAGCTGCTCTTCCAAAGATCGTGAGTTCAAATCCCAGCAACCACATGGTGGCTCACAACCATCTGTCATGGGATCTGCTGCCCTCTTCTGGTGTGTCTGAAGAGAGCAACAGTGTACTCACATTAAAAAAAAATCTTTAAAAATTTTTAATGTATATTTTATATTTTAAAAATTAAATAGAAAGAGAAAACAAGGGGCTGGAGAGTTGGCTCAGTGGTTAAGAGCAATTATTGGTCTCATAGAGGACCCAGGTTTGATTCCTAGCACCCACATGGTGGCTGGCTCACAACGGTCCCAATCCCAGGGGAACCAACACCACCGGCACCAGGCTCTCACATGGAGCAAATACATAGGTACAGGCAAACCATTCATAAGTAAAACACTTAAAAACTAAGAAGCCAACATGTTAACCTCGCGGGTAATAAAGCTGATGTGAAGCTCAGCTTCAAATCTGGCCCTGAGCCTTCTGGCAAGAGATAAAGCATATGCTAGGTAGCATATGCTCAGAAGCAAACGGGAGGTAGTTCTACATAGTTCCCCTAGAAAGAGATTTTCACAAAAAAAATAACAGCTAGATCTCAAAGCCCTACTGTGTGCCAACTATCCTGACAAGTTCTCTTCACAACAACCTATGACATTATTTATGGCTGGAGCGATGGCTCAGAGGTTGAGAGGTTTTCATTGAAGACCCGGGTTTGGTGTCCAGCACCCACCTGATAGCTCACAACCATCTGTAACTCCAGTTCCAGGGGATCGAATGCCCTTCTTTGGCCTCCAAGGGCACCAAGCACACATGGGGTGCACATCATGCAGGCGAACTGGAGTTATAAGCAGTTGTGAGCCACCAGGTGGGTGCTGGGAACCAAACCTGGGTCCTCTCTAGGAGCAAGTGTTCTGAACTATTGAGCCATCTCTCCAGCCAAGATGGTGCTTCCTATAAGGAGCTGTGTGAAGTAGATTTAGGTGATTGCCACCAAGCCTGACAACCTAAATTCAAGCCTCATGACCCACATGGCAGGTGGAAAGAACCAACACCCACAAGTTATCTTCTGACCTCTATATTACATACCACTGAGAGTACACATGTGTACGCATGCACACACACACACACACACACACACACGTAAATATAATTTTTAAAAATTCTAAAAGAAAACCAAGTACAAATGCTTTATAGGACAACACCCTCTGGGAAGATCCCAGGGTACTCTCTATGGGGTTCTAGGGGCCTATAGGATTCTTATAGCAAAGACAGGGAACAGTTGAGTTACAAGGACTTCAGCCCATACCCCAGCCCAGTCCTACCCCTAGAGCATGGGACCGGAAGCCATCCACCCTGAAAAGTGAACAGTAGCCAAGCAGCTGGTCCCCAGGGTAGAGTGCTGGGATCTCCCGGGGTGTCAGCAGTGCCTCCACCGCATCAGGCACAAACCAGTCCACGGAGATGTCACTCAAAGCAGGTTCCAGTGCCTTCCGCAGAGCCTGTACCAGCTGCAAGGAGAGCCAAAGGACATAGAGGGTAGGGGTATGGGAAGAGATGTCATAAAGGGATGGAGCAGTCAGACTGTCCTTCCTCCCAAGTGTCTTCTGCCCAGCCCTGCACTGCTAGGGAGCAATCAGGCTAGGGTCAGAAGGAGTTGGGGTGTTGCTCAATTAAAGGAACTGTGTATTCAGTCCTCAGGCTCAGTCTTTCTCCTGGCCTAGGTCAGGAGACAAGATGGGACAAGAGTTGAAGACAAGGTCCTAACAGTAAGATTCAGGGGCTGGCCAGAACCTGTGTCCCCAGCCTTCCCCAGCCTCCCTCCTAGAGGCATCAACAGTTGTCCTAGTTGGTTTCTCAGGGTGAGAGAGACTGGACTTCTGTTGAGAGCGCCAAGATCACAGGGCCTGACCAGGCTTCCTTTTGATTCTGTGTATAACTCCGGAGAGAGACCTCCAGGAGTAGGTAAGCGAGCATAGGCTCACACTCACCTTAGGCTGAAGTCTCTCCCCAGGCCTCAGGAAGTAAGCCTGCCCCCTGCTGAGGACAGACAAGTCATGGAGCAGCTGGTGGCAGGCAGGTGCCAAAGCAAAGGAGAAGCACCTGGCAGGAAAAGGAAACAGCTGTTACATTCAGGAGTATCTTAGGACTCTCAGTCTTAGCTAATTACATCTGCCTACTCTGTACCTGGCTGCCCCTCTGTGCCACCTCATGAACTCCAGGGCTTGGTGAGTAGTGGCAGCCGATGGTGAGGCAGCGGTGATCAGGAACAGCTGTCGAGGGTGGGCCCTGTGCTGGGGTTGCCCTAAGGCCCAATCCAATACAGCCAGCATATCAGGGGGACCACTCACAGTCTGAGGAGTCTCGATGCTCTTGCAGATCAGCCGCACAGTGTCCTGGAGACAGAAGCCTTAGGCTGGGCTGGACCTCTCCAAGGAGTCCCCAAAGCCTGTCCCATACTCACATCACTGCAAGGCCGGCTCTCTGGGAAGAGTGGCTGTACCAATGTCCCAAATATGGCTAAGTTGACTAGCGTCTGAGCTGGCAGGGATTTTACAGCCAAAACAATGGCATCCTGGGAAGAGCCAGAATGAAAAACATGAGAGGCCCCACTGGCACTGGTGGAGAACACCAGGTTGTTGATCTTCTCCGGGCTGTGGTTAAACGGGGCTGGCTGAGGTAACCAGAGAAGCCTGGAGCATGTGAGGAAGTGGGTCCCTGGGAACATAAGGGAGTCTTGAAGTATGTGAGAGACACTCGGATGTGGGACTCTCTGGAGGAGTGTGTGTGTGTGTGTGTGTGTGTGTGTGTGTAGTTTTCGTCTCTGTGTCTGGCTTACAGAATATGACTCTGTAGAAAAGAGAGACTCTTTGGCTTCAGAGATGGTGGCACACGCCTTTAATCCCAGCAGTTGGGAGACAGAGGCAGGTGAGTTCAAGACCAACCTGGTCTACATAGTGAGTTCCAAGACAGCCAAGGCTATACAGACAGACTCTGCTCAATGAATCAAAAAGAGTGGCTCTTGGAGTCTGTGTATATGTGTGAATGTGTGTATGTGTGTATATGTGTGTATATGTGTGTATGTGTGTATATGTGTGTATGTGTGTATGTGTGTATGTGTATGAATGTGTGTGTATGTGTGTGTGTATGTGTGTATGTGTATGTGTGTATGTGTGTGAATGTGTGTATATGTGTGTATGTGTGTATGTGTGTGTATGTGTGTGT